>JAAAKO020039653.1:0-12300 GCA_010015015.2 Bolitophila cinerea
CCACAGGCACTAAATCCTAAACTGCACAAACGCCAAAATAATAATAAAACCATAAATGAACATTTAAATAAGACAAATGCACTTTTTTATTTTTTAGGTCTTTGTGGTAGATTTTCAATTATTTGGTATTTTTTTTTTGAGATACGATTTCTACACAACGGACATAGGTCCCACTCACGGAGTAAATAGTATCATTTACTTTGTGGTCCCACTGCTTATTTTGACTTCATACTTCAAGAAATAATCTCAAGGGTCATTTATTTAGGCGGCATACATCCCACTTTTGTGGCATATAACATGTCTTTCGTACAAACGAAATAAAAATCATCTTTTAGCGCATAGATACCACGGACTTAAATATCATCTCGTTTAGGTATGTTGTTATATGAATAGTGTGTAATAATATTTTTGAATCTGTAGCGGTGGGATGTATGCCAATATTTGTTATTTTGCTTGTTTGAAATTCTTTAATTCTAATTTCTTCGGTAAGAAAAATATTTATTTTGGTTTTGCCAAATGGTTTTTCCTTTTAATAATTGTTTAGTGGGATGTATGTCAGTGTTAGATATTTCATGCCGTCGTTTTTTTATATACAACCTTTAAAAGCCAATAAAAGGGAGATAGGGGGTGACCACATAACAAACAAACGATTTTGAAATATTGCTTCAATTTATAATATAGATCAGCTGAGCAATCTATAGTCGATGGCACGTGAGAATCGGGCAATCGCATGAAAAAAGCTCGGCCGGTGTCGATATGGTAACAGGCATGCTATACCTTGTAAAAATCTCCCAAAATCTCTTTTCTCTCTTCTCTTTGTGTTTTTGTTAAAAAGAAAAGATTGCACATGATTGTTGTTGTGTACTAAAAATGGAGATGAGATCGACAATTGCTTTATTAACTTTAACGATGAATTCAATGGATCGGATATCAAACAGCAAAGTTATTCAACTAAATCTATTTTTGCGGTTTGAGATTTTGAGAACCTTCAAATTTGAAACATAATATAAAATAAATCCAAATCCTGCCCTTAAAAAAATAATTGTGTAATATAAAAATGTTACTATACATTGGTGTTACCAAAAAATAATATTGTTGCCAATTATTGTACTCATAAAAGCTAAAACAAGTAGTTGTTACCGTTAATTATTTATTGCACCAAAAAATCATTTTTTGAATGTGCACATTTGTGCCACATTTTTATTAATTTTGCTGACACTTTTGTATTTTTATTTGGATACAAAAATGTTTTTTTGTTATATTTATTATTTATTCTGGGCACAATATTGTATTTTTTGGAATACAATTTGATTTTTTTTTGCACTCTTAATTTTTTTATTAATCACTATTATTGTTTATTTTTTGATCTTGCTTTATGTATTTGTTTACATTCCAATTAAAACTAATTTAAACAAACTTTTGTATAATCCTTAATTCAATCTTTAGTATCGTCCATTATTACATAAATATACATGCTAGATAATTATTGACTAAAATAGGTAAAGTAGAACAATTATATGCGCACTTCTAAGATTCTTTTGTTATATCACTCATTTTTTCTACATGTTCCCGTATATTGATCAGCTCCGTTTAACCTAACCGGACACCGAGAACGACCGGCTGGTGCCAATATACGAGAAAACTCCCCCAAAAATATGTCTCGCTGCTCCGAAATGCCGGATGCGATACAGTCCAGGCTCAGTGCGGTCATTGATATTCCAAACCACCTCCAACGAGCTGTGGCCAAGTACAAATGAGGTCCGTTGCCATTTAAAACTATGAGACACAATTTAAAAAAATGTTTTTTTAAAATTAATAATATACTACTACGAAACTTACTAAGTATCCCAGTTTGCATCGCTCGCCACCACTGCCCAATCACCATCCGGCCTTTTTTTCTCCACCGACAAATACGTTTTCTCGTGCTGTAAATCATTCCGTGGATTGCCAGAGACAAACTCAACGCTAACTCGTTGACCGATGCGATAGTTGTCGGCGGGCTGTCGCAGCACATCACCAAAGTGTCGATCAGATGGTGCTGTGTCATAGAACACTCCCGGCGTCAGTGCAATCACCTTGTCGTCCAGATACGGTGGATTTGGTCCAGGATTGATCTTCTCTTTGCGCACCATTGACTGTGCAAGTCGTTTGTATTGTTCTATGTAAATGGTGAGAGTGTGTGGTCCGTACGCCGTGGAGGCACCCTCATACCGTTGTACCTCGTACTCTTCGGGCGTTGCAACGTAACTTGTGTACATGTTGGATAGACCGGCCACAATCACCTGAACATCACTTCCACTCGCTTGCATGATAGCATTTCGCACGTTGTTTCGCAGTCGCCGACCGGACATGGTCGTGAATTCACCAGGAACTGCGGCCAGGATAACATCACCGATCTGTAGCAATTGTGTAGGAACTATGGTCGGTTGCCAATCGTACGGAAATTTAACCTGGGATTATTTTGAAGATTATTATTGTAAACATATAGATTGTATTTTATAAGTATATATGTAGTGTACCCGTCCAGTGGCCAGTAAAATTGGTTTCGGCGCCTGGCATCGAATATCCTCTTCGGTGGGTGGAGCCAGAAAATCTCTCACGGTATTCCAGAGTGGATTATCTGTAGTTGTGCCTTGGGTAAAATCGAATGCTCCTGGACCATCTGTTGTGCCTGCCGCAAAACTGTAGCCCATTGCCGGTGAGCATCCGCGGACCTATCACACAGAAAGAGATTAACTAAATATTTATATAATTCACATTTGATATATACATTCTCTGTTTTCATCGTACGGGGATTGTAGTAGGTGGCCTTTGAGGATGGCATGTCGATGAACTGATGAATGTACCGAATCTCACCGCGCACCTCTCGACCAGCACCGCCTAACAAAAGAGTCTGAATATTTATGCAATATAAGCAATAATTATTAAAACTCTTAATTATAAATAATTATTATTGGTAACCCACCAGTGCCCCTTTGAACATTCGCGTTGCAATAATCCGTGTGCTGTCAAACTGATCGACGCCCGGTCCTGAAGAATAGCATGCGCCATGTTTCGGTGGACAAGAGGACGTAAGCACATCACAGCGACGTCCGCTCAGCGCACATTTGGGACCCATTATGTTTGGTGAGACATCGCCGAGATTCGTCGATGCAAAGGCGCCCACAAATCGACCCTGGTAATAAGACATATATGTAAGACAATGGTATTAGATAGAGAACTAAAATATCAGGATAGGAAATATTATCATATGGTGACCACTAATCATCGTTCTAATTATATCACGCATCTAAACAAAGATGATGGTCCTAACCAAAACTAACACATTTAAAATGAATATATATATAATATTTTGAATGAAGGGTATTCCTGAATAAAAAAATCAAATCATACACAAAATTGGGAAACAATAATAAGCTTCCATAATAAGAATTATTGACAAAGTTTTTGTCCAAAAGAATGCACAAAAAGCATATTATGGTATTTTTAATTATTTAAATAATGAAAAATAAAATCATGGTAAACATTGTGGAATAATTCTTCAATTATTATATATGTTAATAAAACCAAATCATAACTATTTTTGATAAAAATAAGAGTTTTAAATTATATGATCTCTTGAAAATACCTTTCCCGGCAGATTGTCCGGATTCATCTGCTGCTCTAGTAGAATCGAAGCGTATCCCACATTGTCGGACGTCACCAGTTTGTTTGTGTTATTCATTGACGTTGGATGCACGGCGAACCAGTTCAGTGCTCCAATCACAGTTCCAGCATCGTCCACGAATCGCAACTGCGTCAACTTTTTATCCGTGTCGTGCTCATATCTAATTTAGTACATTAAAATTTAGGGACTAGAACTAGATATATCAAAAAAACTCACTGAGCCCTCTCCACGGATGGATTATTCATATACGACGTCGGACTTCGATTTATGTTAGCATTTTCCACCACGATGTCGTTCCAAAACACACGGCCACTAACCATGCTAAGGTGAGCACGTACGATACTCTATCATTAACATATTTATATAAATATTAATTTATGTATCATATTTTGACTGAAGCTTACCAGATATACACCATTTACAAGTGCCCGGTACGTTTCGCCCACGAATCCGAACGTGGTCATGTCGTAAAGCAGGTACATCATGAATCCTCCGGGTGTTCCATGACTGTGCGTGCCACTCAGTACGACGTTGTCCAGTGTGTACATATCTCCGAATTTACGTTGCAGCCGAACCAGGACCTGGGATAAAGGTACATTTTTGATTTATATTAAAAAAGGATATTACGAAAAAATTTAAACAAGCACAAGCAGGAGGAATAGATTCTTTAATATATAAACAAATAATAATAATAATATAAACAATAATATTACTTTTTTTTGTGGTAAGCCCTTAATTCTGTTTTATAATTTTTATATTCATGTAATATCCATCCAATTAAAGGGCGACATGAATTTGGATTAAGTTAAATTTTATTGGATTAAAATCAATGCTTATTTTTATGTGTATGTTAGATATAAATGATAAAAAATTATATTCTTTTTTATAACAATTTTATTTCGAAAAATCCAACAGAATTTAAGTTTTTCCATAAATTTTAACGAATTTTAAGTAAGGCCCAGGGAGAAACACACTGCCCCTCCCTTGTCCACAGGACTGCCTTACATATACATATAATTTTATAACTCCCAAATCTATTACATATTACTTCGTAGTTATAAAAAAGAGACTCTATATATTTAAATTAAAAAAAGTTTTTTCGTGAAAACATTAAAAAAGGTTATCCCCTCTTCCCAAACTTTTTTCTGCAACCACAAAAGTATCCTTTTAACAGAATTTTCTTCAGATTTGTATTAAATTATAAATTATATAAAAAATATTCTGTTTTTTTTACAGCACACAATTTAATTTTATGTGACACGATAATTGGTACTATATCTTAATACATTTAAATTATTATTCACACTCTCTATTCCTAACCGCTTTCTAAGTCGACTTTTAAAAACGTATTTTGCAGAAATATTGATTGTAAGTTGACGCTCTCTTTCCAAGGGACAGATAAGAACACTTTTGTTTTTGGTGTATTCCGAGTATTTATAATTAATTAAATTAAAATATACTTACGTCTCGACGAATCGTGTGCGACACCATCGCGCCGTCGATGCTCACAAAAACTACTCGTTTTCCTTCATTTTCAATGATAAAAGAGCGCGCAAACTGACGCAAGTGAATGCCATGCCCGCGTTGAGACACCTGTGCATAGCCCATCTGTAAATAAGGGTATAAGCAAAAATATTTTTTAACTTAAATGGATCAGGGAATATTGATTATTATCATAAATATAAAAAAATAATACAGATCACAAATGCTGATGATTACAGCAACCAAAAGAAAGCTCAAAAAAGCATATTTTTTCTATCAAATTTCCAAAATGCCGACTAATGATATTTCTGTGGATAATATAATTTATTATCAGTAATTTTTATTTTATTTTATAAATCTGTGAATGTGTATAGTCTAGGGAATAGACTAAAACATATGCAAAATTAGCTCCATTTTATGGCAAAAGTCAAAACGTAAAGCCCATTTCTGGTGAATTTACTCTACTTAGTATTTTTTTTATCTCGATTAGAATTTATCAAATACATGTGAAACAGAAAAACAAGCAGAAAATAATACTTTTTCGATCTAAAAGCATCCTTGAACGTAGAAAAACATTTTTCTAAATTATTTCGTGTAATGTAATGATAATTAATTCATTGTACTTATAAATTAAATTATAATCATGGTTTTTAGAGCTTATTTTTGGTGTCCTTTTAATGATGGATTGCATTAAATTGAATTTATTTTTCAATAAATTCTAATGTATATTTAAATTAAAAACTTTCTTTATTTCTCCATATGGAAACATATATAAATATAATTGCACAATACACATTGCAATTTTAATTATCCGTTCAATTACCGCATATGTGTAAGTAAAGGTTAAACAGATAATATAGCATTTATTTTTATATATATATATACCTATGTATATATTATTTATATATAACTTGATGAAATAAAGAACGAGTTTTACAGTAAGAAAATACAATAAAATTTACGTGTATATTGTACAAGTACACATATATTTGGTATATTATTCATACACCTGTCACCTGTATCATTGTATACACATATAAAATATGCATACAATATATCACTAATGTATAATAACAATAATATAACGTGACTCATTTGTAGTGTATGTATAAATACTTATTTTTAATTCACCGTTTTATTGATTTTCCAAGAAAAAACATTATTATTGTTTTTATTTTATAATTTAATAAACACTTACGAAAACCACTTCCACCGGTGGACCAGTGCAGTCAGCCCGACCTACGCCAATGTTGTATGCCTCGACGACCTGTAGCCATCCAATGCCAGAACACCAGAGCGTTACTAAAAGCAGCGAGGCCACTAATCTACGGCTCAACCATGCTAAACTGTGATTAGCACCTATTTTTGTTAATATCACCATTATGTGATGACTCAATTTGTGTATATGAGGTCAAGTTCAATGATTTGATGTGATGGACCTATAAACTTTGGTCATCTGCTCCGCAGCGTAGTTTCCGAAACACTATAATACCTTGACTGCGGTGATTATCGAGCTAGTGAATCGGCACTCTAGCGATTATCTGAAAAATGATTTACACACACATTTCGTGAGACATGAATAATTTATGATTAAAACATAAAAAAAACTAGTTTAGATTGAGTAAAACATGTAATGGTTGTAATGAGTAATTGTGTTTATTTATTATTTTATAGATAATTTTGGTAGCATCACATTTATGTGTTGTTTTATTTTGTAGGTTCAAGTAATTATAAATGTAATTATATAGTTGTTGCGATGTTTGACGTGAGAGTCATGCAATCTAGTTTAATGGTTTGTTGTTGCATGCATTTGTTGATGACACGAAGACCGCTGTCATTTATTTTTGTAAAAAACATTAAATTTAATCATTTGATGACAAATATATGGTTGCTGAGACAACATTGTTTAGGTCCACGTTTACGGCACCACCATCTAGAGCAGCGATGTTCAAACGCCTGCCCGCGGGTATTTTTTTACCCTCCAACGTCATTCAAAAATAATCCAATCAAACAAAAAAAAATATCATAGTACACAAATTGCATTAGTATTAAATTGTATATTACACACAAACGATTTAATTTCGAACAAGCCGATAATAAATCCTGCCTTGCTTGATTTTATTTTGTATTTTGTCAGTGCGGGTTTATCTATCAAGGAGACGCTCATTGCGCTTGTTAATAAAAACACATACAAAATATTCAGACATCATAAAATGGATTATTATGATTTCATATATATTTTTTTTATTAATTTATCCAAAAAATAATAAGGAGAACGATATAAATATCAATATTACATACATTTATCTTGGTCCCACAATTTTTTTTTTAATTTTTGTGAAAATGTTTTAAAATTTTTTCACCGTGTTGCTAAATATACATGTATTAGTAAATTTGAGTTTGAATGTGTGCAATTTACCCAGTGAAACGTCAAGTTTGAACACCGCTGATCTAGAGTATAGGGATGTCAATAGAAGCTGCTATCAGTATACATTTGTATCGAATAAAAGGACAAATAATAGATTATTGATACTAATTATTTATGTGAATTGGATGTGTCAGGCATGTTCGGTCAGACTGGCGTTGGCAATTCTGAAACCACAAACCTCGCTAATTTTATTGGTTGACTGCCCAAATCCATTGTGTTATTTAATATTATACTATACAAAACAAATATTAGATTAACACTCGGATTAATATAAAAAATATCATCAAACTGTCAAAGCTTTTCAGATAGCTTGTCTCAAAACAACTCACCAAACGTTGTTGATAAATTTAAAGAAAAGTTTAGCTTACTTGTAAAATGGGCTTGTTTTTAAACTTAGATAAAAAGGAAGATAAGCAAAAGCCAAATAGGATATGGTTTGAAAATATGCAAAAAAAATACATAAAACGACGTAAAAATAGGTAAGGTAAGCTAAATCGAGCTGGCAACCGCAATGTATCTTAAGCTTTGAAATTATTAAAATTAAATTTAAAATATTATTTTCTTAGTATTTTGTATTTAAAATACTTTTTGAAAGTAATTTGCCAAATTATGTACAGATGTAAATAGAGGCCAATATCTGTGCCCGTATTCTACTAAATGTGTTACTCAGTAAGTGAGCTTTTAATATATCGTACATTATGGGACTTAATGTGGAGTAAATAAAACGCAAAAAAATACCCTCAGAGCACAAAAGTTATAAAATTAAAAAATATGTTCTTTTATGAATTTTAAAAAAATCGAAAGTATTCGAAAATGATAAATTTTGAAAATAACATTATTTTTAATAAGTTATAAATTGCCATATTATATATAATAGTCACTAAAAATATGAAATAGTTACATAAATAAGGCATTAAAAAATATTATAAAAGATACAAAAATAGTTAAAAAAGACACAAAAATAGTCTATTAAAATAGAAATAATTATTTATTAATAGCGATTATTCTTATTTTTTTGCTAACATATTATATATTTTAACAAGGACATGTAGACAGGTTGCAGACAATATTTATTTGGTTTATTTTTAGTGGTCATTTTTGACAAAATAAAAAAATAAAACTAAAATTGTGCTAAAATAGTTATTTATTTTTTAAAATAAATACAAAAAAAAGTAAGTAAAATAGTTAAAAATAGTCAATATTGATTTTCAATTTTTTAATGAGTAATATTGATTCGTAAATATACTTTTTCTAAATTTGTATTCTAGCCGGCATAATAATATAGGTATTTAACAATTTATCCGGTCGTAAAAAATCTTACTTAACAAAAAATGTAATTTTATAAGTGTAATTTATTTTTTAATTAAAAAAGTGTGTATCCAAATTAAAAAAATATCAATTTTCTAACTTAATTTTTACTTTTATAAAATCTCAAGTGCAATGCTACATTTTTTTAAAATACTAAAATATATTTTTTAAATTTTGTGTTCTGTAAGTATGTTAAATTTTGTTTTTAAAAGTGACGTCATCATTACCTTCATTTTCTAAAAAGAATAGCCATGATTACATTTAACAAATATATAAAAAAATAAAAAATACAAATTAAAGAAGACTACAAATATAATTTAAACAATAGTATTAAATAAAAAAATAAAACTAAATAAATTAAATAAACATAAAAAGACTAAAAAACAGTACTTAATTCTAACAAGCTCATTATATTAGAAAAATAACAAGTGGTATGGCTCACTCTGAGCACGTAATTGTACAACTCTTACAAAAAATCAGGATTAGCTTTAAGAAAAAAAACTCACGGGAGACATTCAAATCATAATGGCTAGTGAAGTCATTAAATGCTTCCGATATACGATATATATTGGCTGATCCGTTTTCCAAATGTGATCGTACATGAGCACAATACGCGCTTTTTAGTTCTTTTAAGTCTTTAAAATATGCACAAACTGTCATAATGAAACCAAGCATAGAATATGCCATCGAGGAAGTTAAGAAAATGTGAAGGGTATAAGATAAGTTAACATTAAAAAGAATACCGAGATCACGCATTTCCTGAACTCTCTCAAGAGGAGCTCCTTTAATTCTGTACTGTGACAAAGATAAGGCACATCTTCGTTAATATACAGTATACAAATAGCGGACCTAAATGACTATCCAGAGGTACACCAGATCCAACCTTTATTAGTTTAACACGAATCCGACCGTATTGACCATACTCAATCGTAATTTCTACTAGATTTGTAGATGTAAAACGTCCAGCCATGAAACCATGCTGAGATGGTGGCTCATTCTTTCCGTTATATAACATCGCACACCATATTTGATATTCACTTGGTAATAGTTCGGAGTATCTCCACACCACGATTGTTAGGAACGTCTCGTCTAGATCGAGGTCTAGATCAATATTTAAATTTAGGTTTTATATATGACACCTTCCATCGGCATCGGCTCGGAAAAATCCCGGTCGCAAGAGAGCTATTAAATAAACAGATAAGTGGAACCGCGTAATTTTTACAACACCAAGGTGGCTACATCGTCAGAACCTTTTACTTTGCTCACATCAATTTTTAAAAGTGAATTAGTAATATCTTAAATGACAAATTGTATTGGTCCTATGCCAACGGAGTCAGAGTGTTCCCAAAAATGAGGTAAAAACACATCAGAACTGATACTATCTACATTTTCCGTTATGTAAACATTTAAATCTTTCAAATCTTTGACGGATCAGCGACGAGATCACGCTATGTACTGATTGTACAAGTTTTTTTTGTAGAGATTCGAACTAATTTCTAAAACATGTTTCCTGGTCTGAGGCCCGACGAAACTGTTAATACTTAGCAAAAGCTTTCGCCTTCAAGATTTTAATCTTTTAAATCGAACAAACTTAATAAGCCGGACTCGACGAAGTTTGCATATACTACTTAGATAATTAAATGTTTATTAAAGCCGTAACTTCATAGACTTTTAATACTTTTATCGACTTAGTATTTTATTTACTTTATAAATCAATTTATTCTTTAGGGAAAAACAACGTTTGCCGGTTAAGATAGTAGTTACTAAATGTACTAGTGAATAAAGCATTTTTCAACAGTTGCACATCTAACGACCAACAATGCATAGTATAAGTGATCTTGATTTTGTTACGTTCCCGCACCACAAGTTTTAAAAAATATAAATGCGGTCCAAGTGATCAATTTCTATCATGTTTTATCTATACTTGTTTTTCCCTCAAGGACTATATTATATGTCTTGATGGCAACCCACGTGCTCTCTGTGATCACTCCCGCTTCACCTTACTTTGTTTGCCCAATCTTACTTAGCCAAAGTCAACAGAAATAAATAATAAATACCAAATACAAGTAATTAAAAAATACGCACACCATTCATAAAGACACACACAAAACTTATACATATAATCAATCTTCAAAACTCTAAGTGCAAACACTATAAGTTCAAGGCTCCAATTTGCAAGCGACAATCTTTGAATATATATTAAATAAAAACGTATAATAATTCATTATCATTGCCGACGGACGCGCGATCTTCGAATTTTGAATTTATTGTTAATTTATAATTTATATCGATACCTATGGTAGTTTTTTTATTATGTATATATATTAATTGTACATATGTAAACGTATTTATCTACAAGTATATTTTATATGTACGAGTAATTTAAAATTGATCGGTGTTTATATTGACAATAGATTTAATATTAAAGATATACATATCTACATTTAAACAGGTGGAATATACAGGTGTTATTTGCATATTGAAATTGAAAGCAATAAAACATTTTTTTGGACTCTTGTTTGTTTAACCATCCGTATATATTTACAATGTTTGAATTGTACAAACATATTATACTATATATTTGAATAAGACTTCAGAGATGAATAATAGAAATGGTTATTTCTTATGTTGGTATATTATAAAGTAAGATAAAGATTTTTTTTAAGTTTAAACATATACTATACGCGATGGAGGTGAAATTTAAGATGGGGAAATTTAGTTTTGAGGTATTTGAGGCTGGATAAGAATATATGGCTTCCTCCCTAAATATTCCAATCAAATAAATTTAAATATGGCTGATGTGATTGGGATGAAAACATATAATTTCTCAGATAGCCCCTTGAACTCTCTTGCCATCTTTAAATATGGCTTTTGCAGGTAAAGAAAAAAAATATAATAAAAGAGATGTTGTTTTTTAAATTGATTTATTTATTATTGATTATTTTTTGTTTTATTCTTACAGCCAGCAATGCCGAAAGGCTTTAATAAAGTTTTTGGGGCTAGATTTTTGCAACTTGGAGGGTATTGAAATAGGATGTTGAAATCAAAGGGTCATGCCTCAATCTGAAGCTAGACCATCACTCTTGGGCCAGAATTTAGGATGTCGTCTTTCCGGGTGTTTGTTTTTGTATTCCTGCTTGAACCTGTCTTTCTTTCCATAATCACCCATATTACATGCAACTATTACCAATTTAATTGTATCCAAAAAAGTGTGACAAAAAGAGTAAATATATTAAAACCGATTTAAAACGTACGTAAAACATACAAAAACCGTGTTTTATTTTCATCGTGTTTTAGTCAGTTTTAAAATTATTTTAAAACCAATGAAACAAATAAAACCAGTGAAAGTAGTTATATTTTAATCTAAAAATTTTGAAACATGTTTTAATATTAAATATTATGAATCTGTTAAATT
>JAAAKO020039664.1:0-12299 GCA_010015015.2 Bolitophila cinerea
TTATTTTTATTTATTTTAATATATTATTAAATTTAATATAGTATTAAATTATTTATATATATATATATATATATATAATTGAATACATTATATAGCATTTAAAAAAAAATAATGAAGTATTTATACATTCAAAAGTATCTACCTGCAAAACATATCGTGGCTGAAGTACATGAAGGGGTCATTTCCCTGAGTCCCAATATGGTTTTTCTGACAACACAAACCATAATGGAAGTTAGGAAAAATGTCCACTTTAGGTTAGATAATCTTTTTGTTTCTTGGTGTTAAAAGATGAAAAAAAAACATGTTTCTTCACTTATAACTTAAAAAATCTGAAAAGTAAAAGAGAGCCACAGACCCTAAAATGGTAAGGCATATAATTGTTTACTATCGCAAATATTTTACCAATATCGCCCTACTCCCTTAAATTGAAATGTATAAAAAAATATTTATTTATATTTAAAAAAAACCTCCGTGCAAACGCTGCGTGCAAAAGTCTTAAGATGTTTTCCGTCATTCGCAAATATAAAATCCAATCCTTCATACAGCCAAAAAAAAGCATCATTCGAACGGTACTAAGCAATATAGCGATAAACCTACATATAAATGTGTGTGTGTGTGTGTGTGAGCGAGAAGACATACACCAGAGTCGTTTCGCACATTAACCGTGTATGTGGGTTACACGCAGATTTAATCTGCTCGAGTATGTTGTAAACATGCTCATGAATGACGAAATCACACTACATATAATATAATTATAAAATCTAATTTACATAAAAGAGGGCCAATACGGTCGGGCCGGGCTTGTCCGGCTGCCCGGAGCGGCATCTAATGTAGATATTTTCTTCAGAGGTAACAAATTAATATATGTTATTAATCAGTGGGACTGAGATGGTGTATATAAATAATAAAAAAAAACAATATATGATGCCAGCGATGGAGTATATATAACACAAATATGCATATATGTATTATGGTATATATTTAAAAGCTCGTTTAGAGGAAGTCATTGAGCACATGAATACATAAGCATACAAATTCCGCTTCAATGAAAATATCTCGCTTTACCCGCAAATCGAGACGCTGGATAGTTTACCTGAGAATTTTGGCGGTGTGGTGATGCGTAGAAAAACCGGTTTGCCCGGTCGCCGCGGACAAGTGAATATACATAATAAATATATATATACTCATTTATAGTAACAGGTATTAAATTTTTTCGCTAGACGCTCGTAGAGACGGTTTAATGGTTACAATGCGTGCATTTTTATACTTTTATTGTTCTCGTAATCTCCTGTTTACACTATAAATTGAATTGGAGGCACTGGCATTGGAAGAGTTGGGTAAATTATAAATGTATATATATAGTTAATTGTGGGTTATTACCTAATCCGCCCGAGAAGTGCGAATTCCACTGGTAAAACCGGCTAAGAGGTCAAAACTATAAACTATAGCAAAACATCGGTAAAGCTTGATGATTATGGGTCATCATTAACATTTTATCAGAGATGTAGTCAGAGGCACTTGAAATTAACGAAATCCTGAAGTCATGTACACTATTTAGGTTAGGTTAGGTTGGCGGTGCAGAGATACACCAATCATAGGCCACGTGGGGCCCATAGCAAACCAACTAGTAGTACGGTAGCATCCAGCCAGGTTTATTCCAAAGTGCTTCGGGTTGCTTCTGGTCTTAACGCTTTTATGAGGTTCCTAATTCCGGATATCGGGAGGTCCGCCATTTCAGTTAGATCCTCCAGGTAAAACCATCCTAGGCATGAGTACCTGCGCCATGAAAGGGTAGGGCAGTGGCATAAGATATGTTCCGCCGTTTCTATAGAGCTGTTTTCCTCGCAGTAAGTGCATTTGCTAGTGTCTGACAGACCTATTTTGTGAAAGTGTCCTTGTAGTAAACACTATTTGAAGTATAAACTATTTTTTCGGGTGCCCCCTAACCATTTACACCAGACACATAAAAAGAAATTAAGAATATTTTCTGAATTTTATATTCGTTTTAAACTCTTGTCCGCAGGGAATTAAGTTGTTTATATAAAGAACAAGGTATTTTACTGACTTTGTAGCTAATATGTAATTGAAGGACTAAATATAAACCTTTTCATTTAAAATCCTCAGAAATTATTCTCCGAGAATTCTTCTACAATTTATAAACAAAAAAATACTCCCCATACACTGAATATTTTTTATGGGTTACCTTTGTGATACAAAGTTAATTGGCGAAAGAGCTAAAATGCAAAATTTGGAGCGGAAACAAAAATATTCCGTTTTGCTCCCTGATTAATATGTACTTATTTTTTATCAGCATCCGATTATTTTCAACTCTCAAGCACTATTAACTTAGCTCTAAAAAATATATAATTTGGGGGTAAAATATAATAAAGCAGTAGTTATTTGAAAAAAAAAAAACATCCTGAAAGGCAATTGGACATTTGACCACCATACAAAATATGTACACAGTGATCATGGAGCCAAACTGATCAATTTGCTCCAAAATTAAGCATTTCAAAGTTCTTTGCGACAAATGTTTCTTTTTATAATGGGGTACCCATAATACCCCAAAATCGAATAAACGACAATTGAACAAAAAACAATTGCCCAATTTTTTCTGCAAAAAATACAATTAAAAAAATTAAAAAAGAAAAAAAATAGTGTTTAATAAGAAAGAAGTCCCTTGTATTGCCTATAGGTTTATATCAGAATTTATGGCAGCCGGCCATGGATGAAATTAATGGTCTGGAGGAGGAACCCTTCTTAAATATGTTATACTTCCTGCGAAAATATTCCTTGTCTATAGAGGTATAGCAGACATTATGGTCTAATGGCTGGTAAGATTAAGATAAAATTTAGTTTGAAGGGTCTTGAGGTGAAACTCTTCTTAAAAATGTAATATTTCGTGCGAAAATATTTGCGTCAGGCGTTCTAACATATTGCTTGTGGGATTGGGATGAAATTTAGTTTACAGAACCCTTCCTAAAAATATATATCTCTATCATAATATTCCCATCATTTGTGTGTTGGGATTGGGGTGAAATTTTGTTGAGTTGTTCATTGGTAAGATGTCGGTCATATAGAATACATTTCAAGGGTTCTTTTTGAAAAAATATATTGAAGAAGTGTCGGTCATATAGTACTATTCCACATCGTTCAATACGCCATTGGAATGTACTATCACGATTGGCCGAATGATTCGATTGGCCGAATTACGATTAGCCTAATCATGATTTTTCTATTGGTACAATTGGCCAAATTTCAATTGGCCGAATGATACGATAGGCCAAATCACGATTGGCCGAATCACGATTGGCCAATCTAAATTCGGCCAATCGTATCATTTGGCCAATCGTTTTTCGGCCAATCGTATTTTGGTCAATCGTATCATTCGAGCAATCGTATCATTCGGCCAATTATATCAATAGGCCAATCGTGATTCGGACGATTGAGAATCGGCCAATTGGATTTCAGTCAATCGAGAGACACCACCGCCAATGTCTATTGTTTTGAAAACAAGTATCTTAAAATAGAATAGGAACTTAATAATGCCTTAGTTGGCCAAATATTCAGGTTTTTCGACTAAATGACCTTAAGTACCTAAATACAAAACTTCCAATGAGATTTTTTGGTAAAATAGACGCAAACAGTACAGTACTACAGTAAGGACAATTTATAATTTCCCAATTGTGGATTACAACAATATTGAAAACTTATAATTTTGTAGAACTGAATTTTGAACAAGAAAATTTTAAAACCGAAATTTTAAAAACGCAAAAACAGAATTTAAAATCTATTAAAAATTTAGTCAAATACCATTATGTTGATAAGATACATTGTGCGGGGCACAATGGGTGCATATCGTCCAGATATAACCTTTCAGGACGATATACTCCATTAGTAATCTATCTATTGTGATTATAAACCCTCCTTCCCAATATTTTCAGATTCGCCTATGCCCTATTATCTGAAAATACAGTGAAAATTGGCAAGACTGCTGTATCTGTGTGCTTTCGAGTGATTCGGATTAGAGCAATTATAATAAGATTTAAATTTCACAGCGAGGGCAGAAGAAATACGAATTTCATTTAGTCACTTGATTTGTCATCGTGTGGGTATTTAATTATTTAATTGGATCAGATTATTTTGAATGAGTCCTTTTACCGTCTATTCATGCAATGATATATGTGATATCGCGATATTAGTCAGTCGATCTTATATGGATTTCATTAGTTGTCATGGCATTATATTTTTTAGGGCAAGAGTCTTCCACAGAGTGGACATGAGTTTATTTTCGGTTATTGGTCCCTCGAACAATTTTTTTGTTACATTCTATTTTTATCGATTTCGGAGTAGTTAGTATTTTTTTCTTTTATGAAACATGAATATTATCTGGAAAAATTAAATGTTGTCTATATACCAAATAATATCATAGACATTGATCAACAGGCATCATCGCATAATGCTTCACCATTAATAAATGTTGTACTAAAGCTACTATCGAGTAGTAGTCATAAATCAATATCGCCTAATGCTTTTATAGATGCAGCAATTTTAATGTATTACTAAAACGACTATATCGAGCAGCTCTCAAAAAGCAAAATAGCCTAATGCTTATATAAAGGTGCATAATTTTTTAATGTTGTAATAAAGCTACTATCGAGCAGCTCTCGTAAATCAACATGGCTTAATGCTTTTATAAGGGTAAATAATTGTTAATGTGGTACTAAAGCTAGTATGCAGCATTTTTGTATACTCAAGCTGCTATCGAGGAGCACTATTTAGAAATGCGCTTTTAAAGCTGTTATACGGGTCGGGACCTTCAGAAATATTTTCGTGGTTTGTCGGGCACATCTATACAAAACATTTAATCAGTCTTTTAAACCCCTTTCCAAAATAATACACAACTTTACTGGCAAAAACAAAATCAATTGCACATAACCTCCAACTTATCTCGCTCTCGACTGAATTTCTTTGTTATGCCTCAAGATAAAATCACATGTGTGCTTTGTGCTCACTTTATACACTACGCCTTTGACCATCACATCTGTTTTTCTTTTAATCATTGCGTCGTTTGCGTTTTTGTTGGTTATGTTGTTGTGTACCGAATTTAAGAAATGTTTTGCACCAGTAAAACAACCGTAAACAAACAGCATTCATTATAATTTGCTTGTTGGCGGCGGCGCGGCGGCGGCTCACGTAGTTTGTCAACATCGTCACTGTGTATTATTTGTATGCGTTTACGTGTAATTATTTATAAACGCACGCACACATGCGCGCATCCCAAAGTCATATCTATTCATATGGAGAGCGGCGCGAGTGGAGAGTGTATAACGGTTTAACTCTTTCTGCTGCATTTACTATAATGATATGTACGTAGATTAGCCATACATTGCACAGAATAATAGCAAGTTAGCCACTGTTGTTATACAGTTTATATATATATATATATATATGAAATAAATTGCAAGCAGAATAATTCATTATGGAAAACCGTATGCTAAACTAGGTTTGCATTTAGTTAGTCCTTTGACGGTATTAAGAGTTATATTTGTTTTGGTAAACGTTTGATTTGAATACTGTGAAAATGATCAGCTCATTATTTTCGTATATTAACCGCATAAAGCTTCTACCGGACCCTCCCCTATCCCAATTATAATGAATATTTATGCCGATAATTTCATGCAATACATTAATTTTCATCTCAATTATTGTATATCTGTTTATTGAAATTAAATGCAGCCCAGTCACATATCGAAGTGCACTAATTATGTATTTAAATAATTACACGGCATTTATTTGATGCATATTGCCATTTTTCTGAATGTATCTTAAATGCATAATGATAAAAGTTGCAAACAAATGATTAAATAGCCGATTATAAATTCCAAGTTTTTAGCTGTCTGATAATATAGCGTGCCGGTCAAATACCTGCTTTTGTTTACAGAGAGAGGGCGCTGTTAAAATTGAATATTGACAGTTAATATATAACTAGCGGGGGCCAGTTTCACTGTTTACTCATGTGAGCATAGTTTAATTAGTTAAATACAATTTTACGGCTGTACTCACTTTTTAAATATTTATAAATGTAAATAAATATTTATATTGAGATTTTTTTTACGAAAATTGTGTTCCAAACGTTATAAGCGGTCTATTACAACTTTTAGAACTCTATTTCAGTAAATAAAAATCTAAATATAAATAATTATTCACTTATTTAAATCATTTTAGTGACCCATTGGGCCCAACCAATAAGCCTTTTCTTAGTAAACTAATAAAACTATACGTAAAACTAAAAAAAGTCATTTGTTCGAAAGGCCATTTGTCCGAAAGAGGGGGTTTCTCAGAATTGTCCGTTTGGACATTTAGCCGAATAGACCTTTTGGCTTAATATCCGTTTATTCAAATGCCGTTTGTCGGAATTAGTTGTTTGTCTGAATTAACTATTCGACCAAAGTGCCATTTAGTCGAATTGTTCAATTGATTGAATGGGTCAATTATCACTTTGAAATTTGGGTTTTTTATGTCCTTGATTTTTTTTATTAGTTTACTCCGAAATTGGTTATTTTACAAGTTAAACATTTGGCTTCTCAACCAAATGAGTCATTCGTCCAAAAAGCTTTTCAGCTTAATTCGGCGATGTTGATTTATGACCTATTCGGATAAATAGTCTTTTGGCCAAACCAAAATAGCGGTCCGGAAGATTTTTTTTTTACAGAGATCAATGACCTCAGATCGACTATTCATTTGCATTATCTTTGTTCTAACCCCTCCTAATAAAGTCACAAAAATTAAAAAACTCAAAAACATTAAAATGACGTCCACGAAGTTTTAAATTTGATTCAAAACTGTAAAAGTCACAGCGAATCTAAAATATACATAGACAATGTTAAAATCAACTCTTTTAAATAATTTTAAGTAGAAAGGTGCGTGTTAAATGGGGTGAATTTCAAAGAAAGCAATCTGTAGAGAAAAACCATTCCTTTTTTAAGATACCTTCTGAGCTTCTACTCCATTCCGTTTGCTGGTATATTCTAGTTTTTTTTGTTGTTTTTTTATTTTTTGATTCTATTTTACTATACGAACATACAAAACTTCGATTTAATATATAAAACAACAAAAATAGTATAGGGAAAAATATTAAAATAGGTAAAATAAAATATAAAATAAAACAAATATTAACAAAAACTATAATAAAATTAGGAACAATATTAACTAAAATATATCAGCTGAATAACTGAAAAACAGTTCGAATAGAATATACAAATATATATTTTTTAAAATGCCATTTAAAGAGGAGGGCAGGGGGTAAAAGGGGTTTTAGGATATCAATCGATAGGTAATTTTAATACCTTTCATTTAAAATAACATGAAATAACATGAATGAAATTGGAGTACCCTTAAGGGAGATAGGGGCGAAAAGGTATTTGTGTGTGTATAGGAGGATATAAAATATGAAAGTAAATTTTTAAAGGTAATGAAATGGAGCAAACAGCCATACTATTTTGGGTCCGGTAGAAATTATATTAAGAGCGTAAATGCACATTAAACTTAAATAAACTTATAAAATATATTTTCCTTAAAATGAAAGGAACAATTTCGGAAAAATTTATGTTTTTCACCTTTTCCACATCACCCGTGTAGGTTAAGTGAATAGCTGTTTGCGCTAACTCTTTACCTTCAAAAATTGACCTTCATAATTTTTAACTACTCTTACTTCTTTCCCTATACACACAAAAACAAAAAAATCATTTCGCCCCTATCTCCCTTAAGGGAACTCCAATTTCATTCATCTATTATATGTATTTAAATAACCTATCGATTGGTACCCTAAAACCCCCTCTACCTCCCACTGCCTCCCCTTAAATGGCATTTTTCTAAATTTTGTTCAAATTTTAAGCTTCTTCCACCCCTAAGGGGATGATTTCCTAAAAATAAAATTTAGTGATTTTGGCTCGGCAAGAGAATTTGAATTTTAGGTTTTAGATCATTTAGACATTTTAAAACATTTTAAAACACGATTCTCTTATAGAAAAACTGCTTTAAAAATGTAGCATATGATCCTAACCTATAATTTTACGCTAAATTGAGCATGATTTTGTATACATTTCAATGCATTTTAACGTATTTTATTAATATCGTTTTTTGTTTGTATTACTTATTTGTAATTATATATTTATAACCTCAATTTTGTTCACACAAAATAGCAACACCACATGTTATTGTGGTTGTATTGTGACTGATATATAATGTAATATTTAATAGGTAAATTTTATAAGCTAAATACGTTTTTCTACCTGTTTTTCCTTATTTAAAATGTTAGATTAAGTTTTATCTGTAAAGTTCCATCATTTTAGTTTTACTTTTTTTTTAAACTAAAATAGTAACTAACTAATAAAAATTTAATTACGAATGAAAACTACTTGAAAACATTATATTGTTACTGTGTTACCTATCAAATAAATTATTATTATAATATTTTTAATAAAATGGCGGCCAAATCATAAAAAAAATCTGTTGGATACATCGTAAATGACAGTAAAAACATTTCTTAATTGCGTCATTTAACCTATTTCACATACATTTACCGTTAAACTATTTCATTAGCTATAAAACATATAATGAAATACATTTCAATAAAACATAAACAAAGACAATTTAAACTGGCACGAGAAAATAATATGTCTAAATCAGTCAAATTATGCTGGGTTTACATGCAAATTTCTAAGATCATCGGGTCATACTATAGAAGCGAGGCGATTGAGCTACATTTTATTCCAAATTGCGGAAAAGCGCCTTGCCGATTGGCGATCGCCTGGCGTAAGGCAATTTTTGCTTTGTCCCGCTGCAAAAAATGCACTTTTTTAAAAATTTTAATCATTCATTTGAATTGTGTGGTTCTCTCTCCCCTTTGGGGCTCACTTCCATCAAAATACATTTATTTTCGTTACTGCCCCTAAAGTGTAATTTAGCCCTAAATATCTATTTTTATATGTATATATATATATATATATATATATTTAATATACGTTGTTGCCAACAAAATGAAAATAAATACGACATTTTTTTTTCGAGAATAAAGAGCTCAAAACTTTTTTTTACCAGAATAAATTAAATAAAGTTACAACAGAATTATTTTGAGCTGTTTGGGACGCTGTGCAACAGCACGATAATTGTGCGTAGGAGTGGTAACGGTGGTAACGGTGAATTCTGAAAAATAATCTACTTCTGCAGTAATATTTTTATTGTCCAATTAAAATGTTCCCTACTTATATAGGAGTATTGTATATAGTAATATATAATATATAGTAAATATATAAAAATACATATTTATAAAAAGAAGAAAAGCTCTTTTATTTAGGTATATAATACTTTCTGGTTTGTTATTTATATTTTTGGAGCATGTTTTTCTCTTGGTGAGCACTGTTATTTTAAGATGCATTATTTAAGTACGTAAATAAAATTATCTTTGTTATATGTTATCTTTGAGACATAAGACATATTAAAATTACTTGCCTTTGTTTAACTAAGTATAATTTATTACAGTCACAAATTGATTGCCAAACATAAAACTAAAAGTTTCTCGAGTTTGCATCATTTATTTATTGAGAGTGATTGTATCATAATGATGACGTGCAACTTTCAGTCGAAATTTGCAATTGATAATAAAAAAAATGGTGTTTAACCTGTGAAATGAGTCAGAGAGTCCAAAGTGTATTTGGCGGAACGTCCGGATGTACCCAATTTTAGCGAGACAGTTGAGTATAGTATATAATAGTATTTAGTATATATATTAAACGTTGTTTAGCAACTTGTATATGGTCACGTAGCCACACAGCCTTCCGAATGCAAGTATACATTTTATTAAGTTATTGTTATTAACTATATATAGTAATATATATCTGTAGTGTATATGTTAAGAGAGAAATGCCCGGCTGATGCAATCTTAAGCGACGCACGACGCGACCGACGACGACGACGACGACGACGCGACGCCTGAGCGGGGCAGTGTTAACATCTTTATTCAAGGTGAATGCGGTGCAATGCGTTAAGAAATGACGCATTTATGTTTCTTTCTTCAGAATTGTGCGCAGTTTAGTTTAGCCTCTTCACAGACATCGAACGAACGAACACCCAAGTACAAGTACAATCAGACAGAGACACACATATACACACAGGCGTATGCATTTTTTTACAGTGTACAAATGTGCGGTATGTTTACGGTGTATATACTGTATAGTGTATATATAAATACGACTGCATTATCGTGTATATGGTAATATGTGTTTTTATCACACGCAGTGTCTACTGTGTGTGTTTATGAACATCGTAAAGATAAAAAATAATCGCTGCGAGTTTTTATATATATATACACACTTATACAATCACACGCGGTTGATAATATGGATGTCGTATATTCTATCAAATACAGTGACATATTATGGGCACCCTGCATTCTGGTGCATGTGTGTGTGTGAGCATTCGAATTGTAAACAAAACATTGACGTGTGGGCATAGGATAGGTCTCTGAACGCGAGCAACGAACGAAGAATATCAACAAACAAGATCGTGTATAGGGTGGAGTGAGCACAGCCACTCAATGACGGTACCATCTTGTGCCGGTCTGTTGAATAAATAAGTTAGGCCAAAATAATGTCAACTCAGAGCACATATAAGAAGGGTACAGTTGAGGGGGAGATTTTAGAAAGACGGCATATTATAGAAAAAGTTCTCACCTTAAATTAAACTTAGTTGTAGTCCTTCATGTTCCCTAGGAAATTAGATTTTAATTTTGTAAACATTTTTTTTTATAATTTCATAAAAATGTTTTTGTCATAGAGTACTTTTCTACTTCTATGATAATATATTTTACAAAATGGAAATGTAATTTACTAGTGAACGTGAAGGAGTACAACAAAGTTTAATATATTGAAAAAAAGGTGAGATTTTTTTTCTATAATGCTTCCTTTACAAAAAAATCATTCAAAAAGATGGACCCTTTTTAACCTAAACCCTAAACCCTTAAGGGGATTTTTCCAGGCAAAATATTAAATGTTTCGGGATCGGAAAAACATCTCCTACATCCCCTAAAAAAATGTTTTTCTGGGCTAAAGTAAAGCTTTAATGACGCCTAAACGTATTTCATGGGTAGATTTATGTGTGTTCACGAGACCCTCTCCAAGGATGCGACCGTTACAAAATGTATCTTTGAAGCAATCTCAAATCGAGGTAGCCCAATGCATATGAGATGCACTTTTCCCGAATTGCTAGGCTATGGCGGACGCCGCTGAAGCATCGACGATCCATTTCGATGTCGATGTCGGTGGCTCTGATATAGACTGTGAAGAGGCTAAGTCTATAATAAGTGTTGATAAAATCGTATGGGCGATTAGTTCCTTTTCGTCATACAATTCGCCAGGAGAGGACGAGTTTATTCCGGCTCTTCTGCAGAATAGTTTGAAGGTAATCAAAAGTCCTCTCTGTAAAATATGTATGGTCTGTTTGGCTTGTGGTTACATGCCGGAGTCCTGGAGGAATGTTTGCGTCGCATTCATTCCAAAACCAGGGCAGACGTCTTTTGTGACTACAAAGTCATTAAGACCTATCAGCATGACCTCGTTTTTTCTTAAGTATTTTTAGCGCATAATCCAGAGATTTATCAGAGACGAGGTCTTGATTGAATTTCCATTGCACGGAAATCAGCACGCTTACACAAACAGGAAAGTCTGTTGAATCTGCATTGCATATGTAAGTGACGATGGCGGGTAAATCTTTGAACGATTAGAAAATTTCCTTGACAACGAGGGTGCATTTTATAACGTATCCTTTGAGTCCATTTAGAACGCTTGCTTATCTCACCAGACGAGCAGAGTTTTGAGCCAAGACATCTCCGCCGATTTTCATTTGGCGCTTCGCGTCGTTTTTACTAAAAAACAAAAAGTCAATCAACATAAACATTATTTTATACAGAAAAGACTTTGGTTGACAGTACCGATAAATTCATAAAGAGATGGCGACAGTGACATTGCTTCGTCATAGAGTTGGCTCACAATTCATAAAGTGATGGCACTCTATGCTTAAGCACAGGATCGTCCACTATGATACGGGGGGTGAAATTGTTAAAGTCTTGGCTAAACGAGGCACTCCTTAAGGATTCTGGGATGCATATGGTATTTTGTTTATTGACTATCTTGAGAAAGGAAACAGGATCAATTCTGAATAGTAATACTATCAAAAGTTGAGTATCACTTGAATATGCGCACTGCGCAGTTCACTGTTTGTGATTACTTGAACTGTCGTCA
>JAAAKO020039675.1:0-12299 GCA_010015015.2 Bolitophila cinerea
GTCTACAAACTCATTCAATATCACAAGAATAAATCTTAAATTAATTTTCTCGATAGACTATTAGACAATGTTACAATGTTATTTTTATATTCAATAAAGAGACATAACCGAGCTAAAAACACAATAAAACGCGAAAAACATCAATATAAATATTTTTGTAACTTCTTCATTTTTCGCCATACATATTTTGAAAGTATATTTTTAATTATAGTGTTGTGTAATCTCACAATATTTAATATAAATACTACATTTTTGAGTTATGTTTGCACAGGAAAACATTGTCATTCTCGTTTAATTACCAAAAATCCGTAAATTCTAAGTAAATCTTGTAAAATATCTCCTGAAAAAACACCTTATTCTCCAGAAAGTCTCAAGGATTTTTTCTGTAAAATCTCTAATTCTATTTATATATTGCAAATTTATTTTAGATATTGTCAGAAGGTATGTCTAGAAAATCCCATATCATGTACGCTCTTTTTCGTCAACCACATCGCTAACTCCTAACTTCCTTTTGATGCCAGTTCACCAGGTCTGACCTGCCTTCAAGGTCATGCCGCAAATAAAAAACAACGTAAACAAAACTCTGAAAAATTGACTTATTTGCTGTTGCCGAGCTGCCCATCAGCACGCGCATAACCCTTAATTGATTACCACATTCTTACATCACATACCAATACATAAAAGTATGTAAATCCAAAACACGGAAAAACACATCCTGTGCCTCATTAAGCACTCGGCGCACGCGCATCTCGTATACACACAAAAACCGCGCAGCCACCAAAAAAGGAGTTTTCACATTTTTCATTCAATTTAAATTGTGCAGTGCCGAGCTTTTCGGGCTGCACTGAGAACCCAGCATGCAGCATAAAGGTATTGTTATATTGTCCCCGAAAAAACAGGCTGTTCACCCAAAATGCCGCATTTAATTGTGAACGTGCGTCGCGCGCACGCACGCACGCACGCACCTCATCGTTTATATTGTTATTAAGTGCACGTAACGCGCGCGCAGTTAGATATGTACCTCTCCGTGAAGTATACATACACAGAGCAACAGAAAGAGAGACACACAGATTACGCGTTTATAATAACGAAACAAAAATATATAAAACAATGAGCGCACACCGGCGCGTTATACAGACGTAAACGAGCTCGTTAAAATGATCTTTATTTGGCAATAATAAGTCTCGAGAAATACCGATGCGTGTGCACATAAGAGTACTCGGGCAAGCGTATACTATGCTAACATATATACTACATAAATTATACGCCTTTACGTGTCCTCTGTGCGTTTATCTGTCTTGTACAATGGCTCCGCACGCGTAATTTTCAAAGTGACAAAATTTTTGGCATGTAATGTGAGCATTAACGCGAATAATGTGGTGCCTGATGAAGAAACGTGCTTACGCGAAAAAGTATTTATAGTTTGATGAGATGTAGGTCAGTTGTGCGGTGGTAATGGCGTGAAGAATATATATATAGAGAGACGTATGCACGCAAAACACAAATATTGCGACCGCCGACCGTGGGGTTTGTCGCTTTTTGTGTCTTTCGTTATGTGAGCGCGAAATTGCGCGCGCTATTTGCGTGTGTACGCAGTTCTATGGGCACGCTAGCACACACACATGAGACATGCATGACGTATTATATAATATACTATTTCTGGGTTTTTACCAGATCATGATATTTGGACACCGCACCATGGGCACTGTTCAGAAGAGTGCAGCTTTCGTCTGAATAAAATTTGTATTCTATCGAACAATAACCTCTGAATTTCTTTGAAAACTAACCCATTG
This sequence comes from Bolitophila cinerea, assembly GCA_010015015.2. NCBI lineage: Eukaryota > Metazoa > Arthropoda > Insecta > Diptera > Mycetophilidae > Bolitophila > Bolitophila cinerea. Next base: position 1,794 of record JAAAKO020039675.1, read on the forward strand.
TCTTCCTAAACTCTCTCCGCTAAGATACGACTTTTGAAATTAATCTGAGCTCACACACACAGACGATTTACATGGTACCGTTATATTTACTAACGTCCTTTTAGCGAGAAGCGTGTGTATCCACATAAAATTGAGGCGACTCACCAATTGACTGACGCGCGTAATCCCCGCAGTGGCCAGCCAAATTACAACAACAACAACAGCATATATTCTGTCCATCACTAAACTGAAGCTTAAAAGTCATTACAGCGTGTGATTTAAGTGACAGTGACGCGCGAGCTTGTCTTTAAGCACGCACACAGTGGTCTTCTCGACTCCAGCCGGGAGTTGCGCGCAGTCGCAAAGTCTGGCTCAATGATTTTGCGTATTACATACGATATTTTGCCAAAATATCAGCGGTCATTTTCTTGGTAATTTTTTTGTGTGTGTGTGTATGTGTGCGTGCGTACGATCGCGTGTGCCAAAGCTAAAATACAGAGCAACGCAAAAAAAGAGCGCAAAGAAAAACGCGGGCGCTTAACTTGATTGAATTTTGAGTGTGTAACAAAATGAATGGAGCGCGTCTGCGCGCGCGGCGCGTGAATAATGAGAAATTAAATTTGACCCACAAATCAATGCGAAACAGCACATCGAATGGAATATATGTGTGTGTGTAAATCGGATAAATTGCGTATTTTTTAGAGTAAAATTTAAAATTAGCCAACGAAAATAATAATAGAAATATTATATTATTTTATTTTTACTGATTCATGTTTTTAGTTGGTCCTTTTGGACACATTTTGATCAAAACTTCTTTGTAGGTAACCGCCATGATCATTGTATTCAAATCGTTTAGCACTATCAATGGATTACTCTCAACAATCTAAATATACATAACATGCAATCCTTGTTGAGCTCCAAATTATTCCAAGGTTTAGACATTATCTAGCTGGAGTATTTAAAATAAATGTGTTTGTTACCCCTAATGAAGTCTCACTGTCGTTTATATATTAGACATGATACATTATTTATTTAGTTACAGATTAAATATAAAGCATCTTCCCCATCTTGATATTATGGCTTAAAACAAAAAGAATAGTTAAAATTTAGGCAAAGTAGAAGCAAAAACCTGGCTGAAAAAAATTTATTATATCACCGACGAGTCGAATAGCGCCAATACTAGGCTTTCTAGTCCTCCTCTTAGTTATGTGATAATGCTTCTTCTCCCCCATCGTGCTTAATTGATGGTGCAGGTTTTGCGATTTTTAGTCCCCCATCTTGGACATCGGATTGCGAATTTTGCCAGCAAATACTTTTTCGTTGTTTGCCACGTTTTTTTGTAATACACTATTTATAACACTATTTAAAATGAAGTTTGAGTATTAAACATAAAGTATAGTTTTCAATTGACTATTTCATTTTTATTTTCTTTTATTCTCTTCGCATATCCATTTGCCTATGATTCTTTTAGCCGAACTGCAAAGGACCATCGAGTTCTTCGGTTTATTTAATCCAATTTCTTTAAACTTTTGTTAAAGCAAGAGGTTGCATTATTTGGTTAAGGCCCATATCTTATTCTAATGACTTTGTCTGGACTCTGCGGTTTTGATGACAATAATTTAGTTTAGAAGTAATATATTTATCAACACGAGTTTAGAGTATTCTTGATAGAAAGTATTGTAAATAAAGACCTTCAGCTTTTTAATTGGGTTGTTTTCAATCCGTTTTAGACCTAGAATAGATTCACACTTGTATGTCCTGAATTTTTTAAAAGCACAATGGGTTCAAATTGCGACCAGTGTGTAATCGTATTATAAAATATATTAGGTTGGATTGGAATTTTATCGGGTAAACGAATCTGTCGACAAGATCGTTGAGTTAAAAGTGCGTTTTGGACGTTTCAACGACTATCTGTTAAAATATTAGTTGATCCGGCTCAAAGGTCTCACTTATCTTACCATTACTTATCGTAATTAGATATAACTTAGATCTCAAAATAACTGAGGTGCAACGCCAAAGGTTGATTTTCATCCAGAGCTAAGGCTGGTACTGTGTTTGTGTTGAAAACAAAGCGAAAATTCCGCGGCTAAATTGTATAGCGAAAAATGTATCACCAAATTATATCGGGCGGAGTTATAGCTTCGCGCACAAAATGTTGACATCATATGTATATTTATTCTTTTTTTTAAAATCGTCGACGTCGTTTTTCATTTAAATTATTATACAATCTGGCTCAAGAATTTGAACGAAAGACAGCAGCGAAATTTCATTAGTACATGCATTAATCAACGAAAAATTATTTTGCCTTTGAAAAACATCAACTGATTTTCGCACAACGGAAAAATTAAGTACTATGTTCGAGCGAACATTTCGTTACCTCTCCGCTCGGGCAAAAAAAAACTCCGTTTCAGTGCACAAACGCATTCAGTACTGATTATGAGAATCACCATGTTATAATATTTTTTTTTTCAATAGACAATGTATTGAGTCTTATCAATGGTCAGATGGAGAGATGTTCAGATGGTATTATGAAAAAAAAATCGGAATAAAGAAAGCTGTGTACACTATTAACTCAAAGAATTTGACAATTCATCGATATCGAAATTTTGTTTTTTTTACATGATCCTACTGATATTAATGATGTGAGCTATCAGCTAAAAAAAAGCAATATTTTTATACTATAAAATAAATTGTTTTTTTATCCGATTGCCAAAGGTCCTACTCAATGGATTCTTTTGTAGCCCTCAGTTAAGCGTTCAAGAAGTATTTATGTGCATTGCCCTGAAATGCATAATAGTCCTTACTGATCGACTTATTTCGACATGACTTACAAGCTCCACAATCCGGTTTGAAGGACCATCTTAGAAAAAAACGAGCATTTCGAATTCTGATCTTCACTCAATCAATTTAGAAAAAAATGTCAATCATTAAATAATCCATCCAATTAGCAAACATTTAAAATTGATTATTACTGAATGACAAAACGCACGCAGAGTGTTCTCAACAATGTGCGACAAAGCCATGCAAAGACCCACAAAACCGCTTTCTACATAATGTGTGTGTCTGTGTTTTGCCTCGCAGGCACACACATATATATATATATAATTACAGGGCCACAAACAATTTTCTTGTAAATAGACATCGTAATTGCGCGATAATTATCTTCCCATGGAATCGTACGGGCGCATTTATATATTTATAGTATTTTACGCTCGCAAGTCGCGGTGATGGAAGCTATACAAGAAAAGCAACAGAGTCAACGACGGTTTTTGCTTTTCTGTGTGAGCCTATGCATTGTTTGGTGGTATTTTCTCAACATACACACACATACAGTCCAACAGCAAAAAATCCCATATTATTAGAAGTAAAACTAATATACAGTTGAGATCCATCGGCGGATAGACGTGTCGCATCCAAATCCGTAAACGCCAGAGAGTTACGCTGTGAAATTACACATTAGGTGCGCGCATGCATGCCGTGCACGCGCAGTGGCTGCAACAGCATCCAGCAGTCTCAGCGCATCCAACATACTAAATACAATATACATACGATTAAATATTTATTTATACAGTTATTGTATGCGATCGCACGCGGCGCGCAATATAAAATGCGCGTTATGCATAAACGGGTGACAACCCATAAATACGCTTTAACGAGCCGTCCGGCGTTTAGGCCGGAAAGCACTGTGCAGCACTATGCTTCGTCTGCACACGCATGCACAATTGCACACGCGCAGGACGAACACAATAAATATTAATTAAAATCGCCGTTCATCGTGCTCGTGCGCGCACAATTGATTTGGGATAAAGATTATTAAGTGATTAATAAATCTTTTCCATTTTCTTCATAAATATTTACATAACGCAGAAATGCGGTCTGCGCGCGTTTGCTAACATATAATAATATATTCACTTATCTATATACAGACTGTTTTTTCTCTTATACATTGTATATCTTTGCCGGTGCGCGCACGCAAGCAGTAAAGCACATACACACAGGCGCACGCACACACGTGATGGAATGCTAGATAAAATGCCCGAGCATGCGCTCGTTTGCAGAATAAAAAACCGCATAAAATGCACACACACACACATTTTTCTCTAATTGTGTATGTGCACGGTGCAACACTGCACCGCAATGAAAGTTTTTCACGTAACCACCGGTGCCGAGTGCACCGAGCGCACATTTGAGAAATTTTCTATATATGCTGAGCGCGCGCCACACCGCTTGCGGTGTCTGATGTGTTAATTAGGAAAAATCGCCATTATGGAAATTCAAGTTTTTTTTTCTTCGCTGTGGCAATGGCTTCTTGTATATGCTTTGCGGAGGCCAGGGCGGCACCGCACAGCACGCAGCGCATGGAAGCTGCGCGCACTTTAACTAATATGCGTTTCGAACAAGCGCCGCGCTGCTTTTTGGGTGGTGATTTGGTGTGTCGCACGCCAGAGCGTGCAGAGATGGTCCGTAGATGGCGATGGCCGGAGGCAGCACATGTTGCGACGCGACGGTCGGATGCATATTTATCTATAGTATTTGTAATCTTGATTTCTGTGATTATAGTTAATTTTATAGAAGAAGCATTTGAAGGTGGATATCGAAGACAGGAATACAAAAAAATAAATATAGTATACTCATAATTGGGGTAATTCCGATACAGTCACGGAACATCAGATGGTTTGTACCAAACCTGTGGTGCGGAATTATCCTAATTATACAAGGTCAAAACAAAACCAAATGAGGTCAATAGGAAAAAGATATTTAGTATATAATTCATATAATTTGAATTGATATTGGTAATATATAATAAAATCGCCTCACTTTTTTATTGTATTTAAACGATAAAAATCTCCTACTTGTTTGCTAGTAAAAATCGCCTCGCTACTGTAATATATCCATCTAACTTTTTGGCTATAGTGAAAAATGAGAAATAGATAAATAGCATAACTAATTGCTAGTAAAAGCTATAGAAAAATCTGCTCACTTTTTGATAGTTAAAAACTTTTAATGTGTTGAGCTCGTCGCTTCAGGTCTTTTTTTTAAGTAAAACAAATGAATATAATTATATTATATTAAAAAATAATTTAAAAAAGGATTATTTTAACTATTAAAATTGAAAAGTGCGTAGTCTAGAAACAGTAGCAGTGATAAAAATATGTTTTTTTTAATTTCTAGAAATAGTTCGCCATTTTGTAAAAACGTGTATTTTTATTGAAATTGTAGGCATATATTTGAGCCGGTACTGTGTATGTGTATTGGGCTGTTATACTTCTGTGTAAACGTGGCTCGTCGCTTTATGTCTTTTGATTAAGGAAATGAAAACAGATTGCGTGGTTCGATCGATAACTAACTCTTTTTTAAATTCTGAAAAACTTTAATCTCAAAAGCTGATAATACCAAAACTTATAATCTAAATTTTCAGATTAACGTTTTTTTATTGATATTATCAGATTTGAGATATTATGTTTCAGATAATATTTTAACTTTATGATAGAAGAATTTAAGTTTTTATAAGGTTATGCCGTTTATTTGTTTTAAGATTTTCAAGATAAATAAACTGATGATGACTACTATACATTTATTTGCTAACAATTTCGTATTGAAAATGTTGAAAATAGTTTAAATGGTCTAATAGTTGGAAAAACGTGTTTGTTGTACTCGTAAAGTTAAAATTGAGAAATTGAGGAATATTAGCGCAGATGATATATACCGTACGTTTAATATCCCTAACGACTATTAATCCATATTATTATTATCTAGGACGTTTATTTTTTTTTAAAATTACTCGTATGGACATATTCCTAAATAAAGTACAGAATCGCCAGGCAGTCAATTATTTTTATTATTCTCAAAAGTAATTTTAAAGACTGACAAATCTTAAGAATAATGCACAAGTGAAATGTAAATTGACGTCAGAAACCAGCCTGACAATATGTAAATTAATAAATTTGAAAAGTAGGGCTAAATCGATTAAAAAAAATTATACATTTAGTCTAATGTGGCATCACTGCTTTTGCTTGTCAAATATTTATTATTCATGTATAGCAACATCTTCAAACACTGAAAACCAATTTTAACCCAATGAAGCAAACTTATTGAATAATATAAATCACAGAATATAACATAGGAAAGCGGTCAATCACGTGTGATAAATTTAACAAAAGTTTTTAAAATTATTTTATTAAATTAGCAATTAGAAATAGGCGATCTCTAGTCCAAAAATATGGTGCAGAATTATAATATGCGTCTCGCAGAATGTTTAATGCAAGTGTATACCTTATAGACTGTTTCCATTTCAAATACGCCTTTAGTTTTCTTCAGGGTATGTTTTGAGTTCTCACCTTGTTCCGGGAAAAACTCTGACTTTTCTTGATTTTTTTTTGACCGTGGACAAAAGTTACGCAATCTCGTCGCCCGATCATAAATAGACAAACGAGCAGAATTTTCAACCTATATGCCCAAGAATCGATCCTCTGCTGAATTCGTGTTTTGCATTATTTTACTTTAGAAGTGGATTGACCACGGTTTATTTTGACCATCACAATAAATAATACTACATTATAAAGTTCGTTATTACATAGCTCGTATATTTTTAAAATAATCTATCGAATACGCCTATTGATAAATACGCAGTCCGTCAAACAGAAAATACACTTAATGACACACGCATAATTAGACTCGTATTTAAACGAGAGAGAATCAAAGAAAGACAGAGATAGAGACAGCAAAAAATAGTATAAATAATTAATGTGTATATAGTATGTAGTAGCATAACGATAGCATAATACATAATATATCATTTTGCTTGAAGATTTCTTCTGCACACGCTGAGTCTATTTTCTCCCGAAAACATAAATCATACTCTTGGCGTGGCGGCGCAGAAAATGCAGATAAGTATATATATATACAAAATAGAACTGTGTGTGTGTGTGTTTGTGTATAAAATATATAATACACGTTTCACATGTCACAAAAAAGGTTGCAGTGAAAATCAAATAATCGCGAAGCCGCATCAACCTATCATAACATACGAGTATATATATGCTGGTGTAAACAGGTATTTGAGAGCCGTATAGTCTCGCAGATAATTATGTATATATATATAATATGTTTTTGGTTTCACAGTTATCATCAGTTTTGTGTACATCACATTTATTATAAACAATTGTATACGTAGTTCGCGGAGAGAACCCATACGCTTGTGATCAAAGGATAGATTCACCGTTTCATCTTAATTCCCATCGCTTTTGATTTGTTTGCATTGTAATGCCGGCGCGCAAATAAACAATAATTAAAGATCATGAAATCATGTGTTATAATCCAACCTTTCCGCCTAGTTTGTAGGATTCCAAATAAAAATGCATTATCAAAAGCCAAAAGAGGAGAATTCTCTACTTAATATTATACAGGTGTAAATATCGATTATTTGTTATTTAATACACATAGATTTATGTATATGTATAATATAGTATAATATTATATATTGCAAAACACTTGGCAATTTGCGATTTGCAATAATTATACGTTTGTGCTTTTTGCGTGCTGCGTACGTGTGTGTGTGCTCACGCTCAAGCAGCGCAAGCCTGTCGCACTGAAGATGTGCTTTGGCGAAGCGCAGCAAGACGCCGCACCGTGCCGGCCGGCCGCAACGCGCTGCAGCAGCTCCGGTACCACCGAGACGCGATCTAGTTCGCTCCATATATACGTAATGCAGTTTGTGTGCAGCTTTTTTGCTGTTGCATCTTTAGCGATGTGCAGCGCCACATGCACTTGCTTGAACGTCGCCATCGCTTCGTCGTCGAGTCGTCGCATTACATCGCACGTCGCACGGTTAAAATAATCCATGTCGGCTTCGTGTTTGGTAATTAATCGTTCGATTGTGTGTTTATTTATGTACATATTGGCGCATGATGTGTATAATTATATATAAAACTATATTATACATTTATGTTTAATGTGTTATGTTTGATCTATGTTGTGTGTGTCGTGCACACGTCGTGATGCTATATATGTAATATATAAATAAGAAATATACGAGATATTTTTTATTTATATAGTATGCTTTTTGTCGGGTGTATGCGTGCGCCGTTTGTTTTGCGCCTACAGATGTATAATTATACACACATACACGAGAGCTCTGTCTATACTGCAATAATTATATATTTTATATTTTATATATATATATATATACATATATATATATATATATAGTAGTAACAAGTACGCGACCAAGCATTGAAGTGCACTTAAATTGTGCGGATCGTGTGAAAATCACTCGAGAAAAATTATATGCTTAAATGTACAATATCTATATGTATAAAGTATATATAATCTTCTATAGAATCCACTATAAAATATCAACAGTTTTGTCAACACAGTAGCAACAGCAGAGAAGTATTTCAAAATAAACTTTTATGCATCCTCACGAAATTCAATATTTGGAGCATAGATAATTGTCAGGCGCTCTCGTGGTTAGATTTCCAATTTGGATAGATGTATTCTCTTGAAAATAATATAAGTATATAATGCATAATATGTATAGTAGTCGAACGTAATTTGCATGCATGTATTTGTAGTCTATATCTACATATGCGTGTGTATTTATATATTAAAGCCACATTGTATCGCGCAGGCTTTATAGTAGCTCTAGTTTTATTATATTTTATATTAGATCGAGCTGATTCATTTCATTTATGAATACGTATATTTTATAATAAAAATCTAGAGTCGTGCGTGTACTTACGTGAGATGTACGAGTACTACGGCAGCATTACGCCATCAACATACTGAATTGGTTTTTCTCTCGAAATATTATAGTCGACTCGTATGCGTATAGCTATACATTCGATGTAATATATAGGTTAACTATAGGTTGTCTATAGCTTGTATTTGGTCATAGCAAAAGAATCTCATTATGCAACAAGCACATAATGTACACACGATTAAGCACTATTATGTTAGCAGTTCAATTCAGAGGCATGCCAAGCCTTGGTTTTGCTTATTTTGATTTATTTAAATTTATTTTTTCACAAATAATTTCTCTTTAGGCGTCTCCAGACATATTTAATTATATTTAAATCTTAACTCTGAGCTAGCCATCAAAACCAATGTTTTTTAAAAAATCCCTTCTAGAATTTTTTTTTTACATTTGGCGCTTTATGAAATGGAGCGTTGTCCATGCTGCAAAATAAAATTTGTTCCAATTAGTTTATTTCTAGAAGGGCAAGCGTAGTCGGTTATAATAAAAAATACTTATACCTATGCATATTTACTATAATAATTATTTAAATACTTCTGTAATAGTCATGGTAACTTGTTTTATTTTACATCCAGGATTTATATTTATAATTTCATTTAGATTATATCTACGATATTACAATATTTCTGGGATTTCCAGTTTTAACTATACAAGAGCTTGAGATCTTTTTATGATTTAGCAGACTTAGTTCGCATTGGATGCTTTCTAATTTAGCATTTTTGATTAAACCCTGTTGATGTTGATATTTATTTGATTCTATAAGTAAACATTTACTAATATTCCGCGATATATTGATCTCGTCAGAGATTTATAGCAAGATAATTTTCAGTTGGCATTATCCATATATAACTATTGTGTCAAATCTGTTGAAACAGGGATTACTTACTTTTAATACTAAAACTTTAGTACTTTTAAATGAAAGATTATTGTATTAGCGCATTCTGCACTTTCAACAATTGTAATTTTGTATAAAAAACAAAAGACAGCAAAATCTCCTCCCACACCTGGGATTATGACGGAGTCATGTATTTTGTCACGAATAATTGATATTTTTTATTTAAAATGAACTGGTGTTATTTTACTTGGATTTCTTTTCAGCGACTTGTATCAAGTATTCATGTTGTTAATAATTGATAGTTGAAGATGAATTTGTATTTGGCCCCAGATAAAATTGTTAATTTCTTCTGCACATTATACAATTGTTTATTCATTGAATTGAACTCATTATTTATTCCGTCCTTTAACTTTTTATAACATTTCATGTAAATTCAATTTGAAGTCTGATTTTATAATACATTCATCAAGTGATCTTTATTAGTTTCAATATTATCAGCGTCCTATTGGTTCAGAACTCCAAATTGTCTATTGGCCATTGTTCTAATTATGTCAAGAGATTACGAGTTGATCCGTTGCTTTTACTTTTTACATTAAGTTTATAAGATATTCGTATATGATAAAAATGCAAACGATTACATTTTATCGTAAACAAGATAACGACAAAATAACAAATTTTAATTGTTTTTTTGTTACCTGCGCCGGCGTGCTTCGAGTATGTATTCCATATTATATATAATACATGCTCAAAGCCGGCGTGCTTGCTTAATTAAACGACAAATTAAATTATTTAGTCGATTATTTTTATAGTTGTATTAAATAATGACTAAATTTTAAATGTTTATCGCTCGCTCTTAAAGTTTAAAAACTTGAAGACGAAAGCGTGGAACCGATACAAACGGACAAATAGTATCTCAGATTATTCTGCGTACTGTACA
>JAAAKO020039686.1:0-12298 GCA_010015015.2 Bolitophila cinerea
AAAAATTTACTGACTTGATTTTTGTCATAATTGGTCTTTTTAAAATAATTTAAATTTTTGTATTTTTATGTGGGCTTTAGAAATATTTATATATATATATATATTTTATGTGATATAGGAATAGAGTAGTTATCAGATTGCTTATATCATCAAATTTGTGTAGGATTTAAGATTATTTAACTTTTCAACCGTTCATCCGGATCCTTTTAACTGTTTATATTAAAAATAGATTTTAATATATTATACAAGTAAAGAACTGAACAAATGGTATTTCAAATTGTAGTGAAGTAACAGAAAAATCAGAATTCTTGTAAAATACATATTATAATAAATATTTGATAAAAAATCTTATATTTCATTTTGCAGAGTAATCAAATTTGAATTATTGAAATATGTTTTTAAAAATTATAAATACTTATTTTATTTTTACAATTAAAAACACGTTTTTTTGTTCTTTTTAAATAGTAGCACTTTTACTTAAATATTTCTTGTTACACTTGCATTTTTATCACTGATCGCACAGATTTTAGGAGATGTATGTTTTGACTTTGGCAAATTTAAAAAAATAATAAAATTAAAATATAATAAAAATAAATATATATATATATTTAAAAAAACTTTAAGTACTATAAGGAAAAAAGTAATGTCACGTAATTACAAAAAACACTATTTAATTTAACAAACACTTTTTTTATTATTTTTAAAGTAAATTATTTATTTATTAAAACAAAAATTAGATAAAACAAAATATCGTTTATTTTTGTAAACATATTTTAGAGGACACTTGATAATCACCATAAAAATGACGATAACAATCTATGTATTTTAAAAAGTTTATACATAATTATTAAAAAAAACTGTATTTATTAAAAACAAAACCACATGTTTTTCAATTTCAAAGCGCGTCGCGACGTCTACCTTTTTTACTAAATTGATTTTCATTATATAATAATGTGTGTATATATACGTAAACACAATTTATGTATATACATTTATATATATACATGTATATATATATTGCACAAGTATATGCGCGAGCGCTAGTTGAAAACTATTTTCCATGTTTTCCACGTAAATAAATGAAATGTGAATCGCGCGTCGCGTCGCGTGTGTGTGTGTTTATGTGTGTGTGTGTGTGTGTGCGTGACGACACAAAGCGCGAATGCTCGAGAGGGTAGTGGGGTTGCGTGGGGTGGTAGTAGTGTTGAGGCATGGAAAATGCAGCGCGAGCGCAGCCTAGAATAATGGCGACGATGGAAAACAAAATAAAAAAAAAACATTGAAAATTTTCATTGTACTAGTGCACTAACACTAACGCAGAGAACCACCTATACATTATTCATAAACTGTATTGATTTTGTATTAAAATTGTCTGCATTCAAATGGGTTACACACATCAGGTAAAAAAACAAACAATTGCGCGTTTGTGTGTGTGTGTTTAAATTATATATTGTGCAATAATTACATTAGAATGAGAGACGTACTTATAATTGCAATCTTGGTGGCGAGGAATTGTGGTGGTGGTTGTGGTTGTGGTGGTGAGTAAGCGGTGGTGGACGAATCCAGTGTGTGCGACACAATGCGTGATCTCCTCCCGTTCCAGATGTACAAACACTTTTAACACAGTTTTTGTTGTTGTTGTTGTTATTATTATTGTTACACTTACACTTGCACTGTATTAATAATAAAATTAAACTCATCACTGAATTATTAGCACTTTTTATATTTTTGTAACAAACATAAATAAATGATTGTTCCGTTTGTTTTGTTTGTAAATGTTGTTCTTGATTAAGGATATCTTTTATTTTTTTCAAATAATCCGGTTGTGAAAAAAACGTTACTTTCGCCAAAAATGAAAACACGCCAAAAACAAACGTGAGAATCACACGGACGTGGTCGTTGTCGCCTTTTGATGTAATTTATATATATATGTATATATATAAATGTGTATGTAATTGTGTATGTGTGTTTTTTTTTGTGTATTTATGTGTATATATGTAATGTATGAAGTGGTATCCTTTTTTATAAATATTAAAACTTGCTTTTTGCTTTTATTTTTGTTTTTTTAGAGAAAATTGACAAAACTTGTGTACATTGAAACTGAAAACTATATAGAAAAATTTTGAAAAGCTCAGTGGCAAAATACCCGCTGCACTTAACGATGCGGCCGAGCAGCGACTTGTATCGAACTGACGTTCGTTGTCAGAACGCAGCGTTGCGTTTCTTTGAAAATATACTCTGTAAATCCAGAGATGCATGCAATGGGCCGAATTTTGTGCCGGTGTGTGTGTGTGTGTGTGTGTGTGTGTGTGTGTGTGTGTGTGTGTGTGTACACATGCAAAAAATACGCAGAAAGGAGTGAGACAACTATGGTTTGTGAGTGTGTGCCAGCCGCCGCCGCCGCTACACCGCTAGTCCGGCACCCGAGTTTTAATGTCATATCGTGCGCACATACACACACACATACACATGTACACACAATTTTGTGCGGCACGTCTGCATGCGAATGTGAGCGAGAAAATTGCATGTGCACATATAATGGAGTGGAGAGTGCGCTCGCATTTGCTTATGTGCATGTGTGTGTGAGAGAGCGCAAGCAGAGTGCTGCCTGCCGCGTGCGAGCGAACAGGGAGCGCGTTGCGTGTGCGTATATGTTTATGTGTGTGCGTGCGCGCGCACGCCGCAATCTAGCAAAAAATAGCAAATACATATATAGTATATAGTGTGCTGCACGGCTCCGACTCCGAGAATTGTGAATGCGCGTTAGCGAGAGCGCCGAAACTCCACCGCACGTCGCACAAAACGTAAAATGTGTAGAATAGCGAAAAAGCTCAACTCAATCGGCATTGCGCTTTATAATCAGACACTCACTCACACACTCATACGCACGCAATAGAGAGGGAGAGAGAGAGAGTCAGTGTGTGTGCATGTGTGCTGCGTTTGTGTGTGCACATGCAGGATGGACGGTCGCGGTCTCCGGTGAAGCGGGTGACGGCAGGCGACCGACGACGCAACGCAACGGGACGGACGGGCGGGGGGCGGTTTATATTTTGTTCATAGCAATAGATCAAGAGAGAGCGAATATATGCATATATATATATATATATACATATTATGTGTATATTCAGCATTGCGCTCGTGCGTCGTGCGGCGCCGGCCGTCGCAGGTCGCGCGGCATGGAGAATTTATATAAATGACATTGGGAAGTTTGCGTTGCGCACTGCGTGCGATGTTGTTGTTGTGAAATCCGTTGCTTCGACACATTAGGCACATAAGCTCACTGCGCTCTTCTGCTATACGCTCTTCTATAATAGTATTACCTAACATGTGGGTTTTCTGGATCCGTACACAGTGAATAAATTTATATATATGACGTTTGTATGTATATATATATATAATATATAGTTATGTACTTACATTTGATATGAAGTTGATGCGGTATATTTAATTAATTATAATATATACATGATGCTCAATTTTGGTGTTTGAGCTCATTTTGTGGAGTTTGCTCTTGATATTGCAATTTACATTTTGACAGTTCTGCGTGATTGTTTTGGCAGGCTCAGTGTATATAATACTATGACATATATTCAGGTCGTGTGTCGCTAATCTTCTGTCTCATGTTATTCCGAAACGTGTTCGTTTTATTGTGATTTATTGCATTTGAACGTTAGACAACAAAACTTTACTCTCAAATTATCGAAAAGCAGCATAAATCTCGTCCGCGCATTTGAGTGGACACGCAATTCACTCACGCTTCACGCAGTCCTTGAGAGTACTATTGCCATTCGTTGAATCTTCTGCGCCGCGTTGCGTATTACTGCTGTATTTGTGCATGAGTTTGTATGCATGCGTGTGAGTGTGTGAGTGTGTGTTTGTGAGTGTGTGTTTGTGTGCTGCGTGTAGTGTGTACCTGTAAGCTAAAATGTGTGAGAGTTTCTACAAAATTGCAGAAGCGAGATAAGCAGACTGGACCCATGTCGATTGCAAACAATACGATAATATACGTTCGTATAATATACATCTATAAATATCTACGATTACGATTATATATGCATGCGCGCGCTCTCGAAGGTTGGAGCTTGGAAGTTGTGGATATACGCGAGCGAGCTTTATAAGTGTGTGCGTTTTCAAATTGAAGCGGAGCGCAGAGAGATTTGTGTGTATGTATAATGTTTATTTATGTGTATGCGAGTGTGGTGTTTGATGTGCAAGTGTGAGTATGCGCTATTTGTGTTTGTGTGAGTTTGTGTTGCGTGCGTGCAGCGTGCGCGCGGTTACGGTCATTGTGTTGCAAGAACGAGACGTCGAATGTGACTGCACATACACACACATGCACATGACTTCTTACAGAAACACAACATTGCGAATTGCGAAATGAAATAGAAATATTCGCACATTTCGAGCGACCATATTATAATTATATATATGTGTAGTTTAGATAGATATATGTATATAATAGAATAGCATTTCATTGCGATTTCTGATGTGAGAGAGAACTGAGGAAGTGAGTTTTGCGACTTGAATTTTGGAGATCGCAAAGAGTAAAGATGATACGCAATTCGTACACACGTCACACACACAAAAACACACACAAACAAACACAAACACACACACACACACACACACACACACACACACACCAACACATATAATATCTCATATTGCATAGTCCGCATTTATATATTAGAACACTCATATACTCATTCTACCATATATACACAATTTCGCATCTCACACTCTGAATCTGAACCATTTTTCTCGATATTTGATTTGTACAATACCTACCTTATTCTCGGTCTTTTTTTTGCACACATACACACACAAAACATGCGAGAATATACACATATGAGAGATCCGTGAAGACCACACACACTCACACACACATACGGTAAGGTACATAAGCAACGCAAGTGCACATATACTAAATCTACGGTATATATATATATATATATAGAATATTTATTATGGTACATAGTAAATGGGATAAGGAGGGCCCGCGGTGGTGGACAATGCGGATAGCAGAGCGCAATGCGAGCGACTTGTAGTATAGGAAAGGGGAAGGCCAACCCGTCGCAGCCTCTCCGATATATTTTCCTTCACGATGCGTTTTTTGATTTTATTTTCATTTTCTTTTTTGCACACACACACACACACAGACACACATACATATTTACGATTCGGCGCGTCGTGCGGCTTATATACTTATTTCTACTTATATATATATATTTATATATATATATATATATAAAGTACCACATACGAGTGCGTGCGTTGCATTTATTCGCATTCAATAGAGGAAGGTTTGACATTTTTCAAAATATTCTCCATTGTGTCTTTATGTGGGTGCAATGTGCATGTGAATGTCTATGAGAGCGAGAGAGAGTGAGAAAGAGTATGAGTGTAAATTCAAGGATATGTATATTTTATAGATGCGGCCGAGGGTGCGAGACCAAGTCAATGGCGATCTATAACATTTACTGTAAGATATTAAAAGTATTTACAGATTTACACTATTATTATAATTTATCATATAATTTTACATTTTTCATAAATTCAATATTTTTTTTGTTTTCTTCTAAACTAGTACTTAGAACTAGGGAATGCAATACCGGACCAAATTTACAATACCGGTATTTCGGTATTGAAGAAATAATTATCATTTTCATTGGCAGAGATAATTTTTTATGAACGATTTTTTCGAGGTCCTTTTCCAACTATATTTTTTTTACCTAACCTAACAAGCACTATATCAGCAAAATTTCACTTTTTTACACTTGTTCAAGCTTTTTAAGATAGAATATTTATCAGATTAATTTTCCTAAGGTCGAATTTCTCAAGATCGAATTTTGTCATGATCGAAAACTCAAATTTCTCTAGGTTTTTATTTTTATTGAACGCATATAAAACACACACACATCAACGTTGCACAATTTAACTGTTCTAACACTAGTTCAAAATTCTCAAGATTTAATTTCTGAAGGTCGAAGTACTCAAGGTCCAATTTGTTAAGAGCGAATATCTCAAGGTCAAATTTGCTTTCCATTTCTTTTTTTATTTCTTTTTTATTTTCAATTTTACTTTTATTACACTAGATTTACCAGTTATAATTTCCTCATGTCAATAAATATTTGTGAAGACCAAATTTCTCAAGGTCGAATTTCTCAAGGTTAAATTTCGAAAAATGTAGCACATTTTTATATAATTAGGAGCACATTTCTGTTTTTTAGTAAAACGTGGTAGATTTTTATATATTTGATGGACAATATTGAATTTTATGCGGTAAGCTAAAAGGCATACACTTTCTATAAAATACAATTCAGTAGTTTTACAAATAGGACCTGGATATTTTTATGTAAACTAATGTAATCTACATAAAATGTGTAAATCAATGTGTAAATAAGTTTCTATTATCCGATTTAGAGATCGGTTTATTTGATAATTCTCCTTAGGAGAAATTATAAATATAAGCCAACTCTAAAAGTTTCCTTACTTATTATTATAGTTATTTTGATGTTAGTTTTTTGCGTGTTCCAGTTGTTGATTTTCACTTTCAGTTGACTGGCTTGGTACAATCCCATTTTGCCGAAAGCCATTTCGCCGAATGCCGTTTGGCCGAATGCCATTTGGCCGAAAGCCGTTTGGCCGAAAAGCCATTAGTGACAATAAATAGCATGGTCACATTTCCTTGTATAATTGTGGTTGACATTCTTACAATTAGTTGTAGAAGGGGTGAAGTTGAATGATTAGTGTATTTTTTGCTATGAGTAAATTGTACGTTTCTTTAATTCCATCGGTTATTATATTTGGTTGCATCCATATAGTGAATTTTTGAAAACTAATTGGGTTGAAAACTAACACGGTTGGAGTTTGGTTCTGAGATTCTCCTATCATCGATTGGCTCGTACTATGAAGGGCGGGGTAGATCTTGGCTTCCTGTATTTGTGGATTATTTGACAATCTATTAGTTCTGTGCGAAGCTGGTGTTGTTCCCTTGGGATATGCATTGGTTGGATGCCGGCCTCGACGAGCAGGCTTTCTGTTGGGCTCGTTCTAAAAGCTCCGATACTCATTCGTGTTCCGTTATCGTGGACTGAATCTAGTTTTTTAAGCGTTGATGCCTTAGCAGAAGAGTAGACAGCACTGCCGTAAGTCTATAGGAGGCAGTATGATGCTTTTGTGGATCGTTAACATGGTTTGCCTTTTAGCTCCCCAATTTTTGGATGCCATTGCTTTCAGGATGTTGATTTTCATTGAAGATTTTGATTATGTTGTTTTGATGTGTTGTTTTCAGTTGACTTTCGATCCATTGTGAGACCAAGGTACTTTTGGTGGGGTTTATTATCAATATCCTTCGATTTTTAGGATATGTTTTGCATGTGGTTTTCGGAGTCTACAGAAATGTACCAAACATGTTTTTGTTGGAAAGAATCGGAATCAACTGTTGGCGGACCAGGTAATGAGGTCATTTATTGCTGATTGGAGGTTGTGTGTGTGCAGTCGTCTTGGATTTTCCCTCTTATGTATATTGTAATATCATCTGCGAAGAGTGTAATATGTCAATGCGTGGGTCGATTTTTAAGGCCACCTCATTGATAGCGATCAGAAAGAAGATAACTGCCAAGACTGTTCCTTTGGGTATTCCGTTTTCTCGTACAAAAGGTCGGAAGAGTTTATCGGCAACGAGTACCTGTAACATACGAAGATTAATACAGTTTAAAATAAATATTATAATATGTCCTTTGATGTGCCATCGTGTTATCGTGTGGCCAGGATTGCGTAATGCCAGGTGGTGTCATATGCCTTTTCAGAGTCGAAAAACCCTTGAATGAGTAGGCTGTAGATTAGTAAGCGCGGTGTCTTCTAAAGCCATGTTGTTTGTCACTTAGCAATTTACGTGATTCCAGTATCTGGTCCTGGCGTTGATTCTTTACACTTTTTTAGTGCCAAATCCATTTCGAGCATAGAGAAAGTTTTCTTGTATGTTTTGTGGATTGAGCTTTCTATGTTTAGTTTTTTGGATGCGACTTGGGTTTTTATTATGCTGAATGCATCTTAGTAGTTAATTAACTGGATATCGATGCAAAATGATTTCCAAGGGAGTTGGCGATGTGTGTTGGATGCGATATTATTTGTCCGTTGTCAAAGATAGAGTGTATCTGCTTGGCTCTGTTTTTCCCCGATATTTTTGTGGATACAGTTAAATATTTGTTCAGCAGGTGTTTTTACGTTCAATGATGGTATAAATTCATTTCATTATTGTTTTTTTGCGGCTCTTATTGTCGAGCTCTTGCTCGAATGAGTCGGAATGCTGAGAGGTTGTCCAGTGATTTTACTCGATAAAAGCCCAATAACCCCAATTTTTGGCTCACATTTTTTGATAAATTTAGTTTTGGATGAAGTTTACTTTAGTTCACACTCCATTTTTTATTTTTAGATTTTGTGTAGCTTGCTTTATTACACGATGAGTATATTTTTTTACACAAAACTTAAGGGCCTAAGGGCTTAAGGGTTTAAAATTAAAAATTGCTAAATTGCTTGTACGGAATTTTATGTTTCTTCCGAACAACAATACTTCTCAGATCTAACTGGAATCCAGTTAAAAAGTAGTAGGAACTCAGATTTTCCTTCTCTATTATAGCTCGATTCTTTATACCTTATATACAAACACAGCTGGCTCGGATAGAAATCTTGAACTCGATACTAAACTGAAGCTGGTATAGAGTTGTATCCGAGAAGCCCAAAAACAGTTCGAATCCAGCTTGGAAACAAATATATAATAACTAAATTATATTAGCTAAATTAACTCTCAAACAGTTGGAATAGAACTCGAAAAAATTCTATATTTCTTATTAGTTATAACAATAAAAAAACTGTATAATTCATACTTTTTTTAATTATATATATATCTATATAATAATACATATTTTTTATTAAAATATTTATGTTGCATAATTTTATTTTTAATAGTAAATGTAACAATTTTGCGATTTTTGGTTTTATAATATAGATTTAATTCTCTCGCAATGCATACAATTAAATATACTACCTCTTAAAATATTTTTGAAATAAATTATGTATAGATAAAAAATAAATATTTTTAACAAAATTCCATTAATCTTTCAAATTGAAATACATGCTATAACTGTAGTTTTTTTTAATTTATCTATTTCATTTTTTTTTCGAGATTTTGTATTTATCATGATTTATCAGTATGTATTTTAAGAAAACACGAATTATTGAAATGCTTATAAAACCGGTATTGCAAGATATGGCAGCCAATTTTTCACCCGAGTATTCTTAGGAAGTTTTATAATTCATAATTCTTACATAAACATTGGTGAAATTTTCAAAAATTGTTTTGTTAGATCATATTTTTTAGTGTTAGTTATTTAAAAAAAATATATTTTTTTTTAATTAATAAAATTTATACAAAAATATTAATACAAAAACAATAATAAATTATACTTGACTATAATCGTTATCGGTTTAAATACAAGCATATATTTCAATATTATTAAATTAAAAATTTATTTAAAACCATAATTCTTAACCAATTTTTTATTGAAAATTTAATTATTTATTTGTTTAAAAATCAGGTAATATTTTTTACCAAAAAAAATATTTAATTTTTTGAATGCGCTGTTTCATAATTAGGTATATAAAAAATGTATAATTTTGAGTTTCAATAACTGAATTATGAGTGATTTTAAGGGAATCTCTGTGCAACGCCTAAAACAGTTTATGCGAGTAAAGTCTTATAACAAAAAGTCATAGAGCCAAATAAATCTCATAATAGTATATTCACATACGGAGTTCCTTTTTATTGATAGATTGATTTTGGATATTCCAAAAAAAGTTTTTTCTGGTATCTATTATATTAATATCTTCAAGTGACGGTACCGGTCCGAATTCCGGCTTTGTGCTCGGATTCAGTTTGGTTAAGAGAGAAATAAATATCGATATGACGTCATATTTATCAACATTTCTCAAGAGTGTTAACGCATTGCAGTGCTTAACCAACGCATGCATATTTGAATGCGTTTCTATGCAGCAAAACAATTGTCACTTATCGAGTTTTCTATCAACACCTTCCGAGCAGTTGATAGAGATGGTAAGTTATATTTTTTTGTATAAATATTTTAATTAAATTACTTTTTATGTTTAGTCAAGACAAAGGATTACCTTGAAGCAAAAATATCGACTAATTGAGTTGATGGAAGCAAACTTTTTGTGCGCATTGCATTTTTTTGTACATGATTCAATTGAAAACATTTTTATAATTAAATAATTAATCGAAAGAAAACACACGACATAAGATTATAATAATTAACGCATTTTTCATCATCCGGCATATTATTTATTATATTCTTCTTCTTTTAATTTTAATTTTTGGCAGAGACGAAAAAATCCATATTATATATCAGCAAACGTCATCAAATCAAAATGGGTTTGAAATTTGATCTGCAATACCGACTTATTTAGCTAGTTTGTCAGTTATTATTATTTTGTTAACGCATTGCGTTGGCCGTGATTTTTTCTCTATTAACTAAACTGAATCCGAGCACTGATCCTTACATATTGATATTTTGTCTCTATAGAAATTTAATTATAAAAAAATAAATAAAAGTAAATTTCAAGACACATTCAAGCTGTATCAGGCTAAGGGAAATAAGAATTATTCAGCCAGGAGCTGAAGAATTCCCTATTCCGAATTTTAAAAACGCTAAATATTGTAAAACTGAATATTGAAAAATAAAATTTAAAATCCAGAAAATTGGAAAAAAAGAATTTTGTAAAACAGAATTTTGTAAAAACCATCTAAAGTTTAGTCAAATACTATCGTGATGATAAGTCCATTTTTTGGATTCGCTGCGTAGAACCGCAGAAAAATACCATTGGGACCATACACGATTTAGAGTAGTCAGATGGTGAGATAAGACAGTGCTGCCTCTTAAATTATCTGGAGTTCAGAAATAGGGATTGATGAAAAAGACAGATATAATTACTATACAACCCACATTTCCATAGAAATGTCCGATCTTCATTGAACGATTTAAGAATCGCTAACATTTTATCCCTGTTTAATTGAATTACTGTAGCTGCAACCTCTGCTATAATTGGATCATCCAAATATTGAATACATTAGATTATAAATCAAACTCTATCACTTGATCTATCAGTTTGCACAGTGTTTAAGCGGTATTGAACAAGCCAAACGTATTTTTTTGGGCTTTTTTATTATATGATTTCTCCACGGGCCGGTTCAATGGTCTGTATTATAAGCATATCAATCTATTTCTTTGCGGTTTTTCTATAGAAGGTATGGAAAGACTTTAAAATTTATAATTTTAAATTTGGAGGCTTTGGATTCTCGCTGGACTGATTCTTAGCTGGATTTTTTCGAAATTATTGCTGAATACAGCTTACCAAGTTGAGGTGGGCATTTCTAATTATGTAATTAATATTTATTCAAAAATACATATTTTATAAATTAAGTTTCATTCACATCTGTAAGTTTTTTATCATATTTATTTGTCATTAAGTTTGAGACATCCTGTAAATAAAATTTCCTGACAAACAAAATAGTTGAAGTTGAAATTATTTATTATTTATAGATTGCTATTCATTAAAAATAGTTTGATAGGAATCTGTAGCGATTTGGGATATTTGTGGAGCATATGCCAAAAAAAGAGCGCTGAGCTGTTAACTGAGAATTTGGAAATAACAGTTGCCAAAGTCTCAGTTTACAGCTGTGAAAAAAACAACACAGTTGCGCTACACGAACTGCTACTTTTTGGCAGAGTCAGTTGAGACAACTGTAGCCAACTGTTGACGTACTGTAGAGACAACTGCCCTAAAAACAGCAGTAACTGCAACTTTAAACAGTCCGTGTAGTCGTAGCTTTAATCAGGTGAATTATCGGTTGTAGTTCTTCACTTTCAATTAAACTTTGCCGCCAGAAATCAATAGTAATACTAATATAAATTGACTGCGATATTAGGAAGGTATTTGGTAAGATTGGAGCAATGACATGGGCAAATGGGACCTTCTACACTTTAACAAACGTTTCTCTTTTGTAAATTTCATTTATTTGAGAGAGAAAGACTTTGCTGGCGTATCTATGCATCCAATTGCTCCATATTACGAAAAGAATGCCGTACTTTATCACGAAAAAGATTGAAATTTAAAATGAAAAATGAGGATTCACGTGTTTCATTGGCTCTATATAGATTGCACACACATTTAAATTATATTATAAATTGGCGCAATCTTTCATAATTGATGATTAATATTA
>JAAAKO020039697.1:0-12296 GCA_010015015.2 Bolitophila cinerea
TCTTTATTTTTATTATTATTTTTGGACCTTAATTAATGTCAAAGTTTCTCTTGGGAGTTTTAATATTTAATATTTAATATTTAAACACACCTGCACAGTGTATGATGTGCAGTGTAAACACATATTCAGATCCTCCCTTACACGATGTGAAAATTGCTACTTCGGCCACAATTTATATAGTTTTAAGCAAGCAAAGGTTTTAGTTATAGTTAATATTTTTTTTTTTTTTATTTAGCTTTTAATCTCTACTGAAAACAGTCTGAATTTTTCTTTATTTTCTGATTTTTTCTACATTATACTAAAAATGTACAACTTCAAGCAATAAAATGTGCAATATATGTGTATTTAATAATGAACTCTATTTTATTTAATTTATAAGTTAATATAAGTTAGTCATAGAATAGAATATAATATAGTCTTTAATATTTACTGTAACCTTAAACCTGGTATGGCCTTAGTGCATACAATAAATAAACAATTAAACATTAAACTATTAAACATATTAATACACTCAAAAATATTTAATAATATACGTAACAAACATAAAAAAGGTTTTTAAAAACCATGAAAACGATTATAAAACATTTTTTGTAATTAAATGAAAAAAATATAAAGCAAATATAATTATATTTATTTATCATAAACCTTTTTTAAAACAGTTTAGTCATTTTTCTTAATTTAAACATTTTTTGAGAATTCGTTCGTGCGTATGTTTGTGTAAAATATGTTTAAATATATTTGTCCCAATTTCTGTTTTAAAAATAATGGCAAGCCTGGTTTTGGGGTTGGAAGAATGCCGTAAATTTCTGCAGAAATATATGTTGGATTGTAAGAATTTCATATACATTTTCCTAAAAATATTTTGAAACAAACAACTTTTTTTCGATAATTTATTGTAAAAATATAATTCACATTATTTGCCAAGACAGTAAATCACAAATTCGCTTAAAAAAAAGTCTTTCGAACATTAAAAATTACACATCAAACTACAGATAATAATAAAACCATAAAAATTAAATAAAATCATAGAAAAAGTATTGTCGAATAATAATTTAAACAAGCGGGTAGCTCGAGGCGGTTGCAATGCCACAGTGGTTTTCCTTGTTGCGGGCCATTTTAACGTAGCCTTGATCACCCCAGGTGCTGCCCCACGAGTTCTTGACGATCCAGTAGTCAACGCCGCTCTCATCGGTACCGTAGCCCACCGCAAGGACACCGTGGTCAAGCTCTTCTGAACTACATTTGGAATCGTAGTACACACCCTCTGAATAGAATTGGAACGATTCACGAGAGGCATCGATGGCAACGGACACGGGACCAGCAGTAGCAAGGGCTTCCTTAAGTTTATCCTCATCACCTTGTGGAATGTCTACAAAACCCTTATCGGTGGCACCGATGTTCTTTGGATTGTAACGGCAGGTAGCCTCTACGGCTTCATATGCATACGTTTTCTCGGTGTCAATGCCACCGTTTTCTTTGATGTACTGGAAAGCGTTATCCATGAGACCACCGTTGCATCCACTGTTACCGTATTTCGATGAGCAATCGATCAAATTCTGTTCTGATAGAGACACCAGCACTCCGGTTTTGCGGAAATTTTGTCCTTCAAGAGCTCCGGTGGCCGAAAACGACCAGCACGACCCGCAGTGGCCTTGATCCTTTACCGCAGTCACGGCACCCTTCTTACGCCAGTCCACAGCGTTTGGAATCTGAACGTTGGCCGGTCCAAGGAAAGTAACACCCTCGTTTAGATTCTTTGACAGCAGTCCTCTCCTGCAAACAGAATAGAAATAAGGTAAATATTTAAAAATACATTAAGCGTATAAAAGGCTGTTTCCAGGGGGAGAATTAGATATTCCGCAATTTAATAATTAAAATATATGCGTGGCAAAGGATTTCAAACCAGTACAATTCCATGGTGTGAAAAGCAAAATCTTGCAGATTCAAATTTCTTGTTTTAAAAAACAGCTAACTCTTTAAAATGAATGTCTCAAGCTAAATATTATCTATTAAATTCCTAAAAAAAACTGACCTAACACATGATATCGTTTAGTTGAACTCTGACTACCTAATTCTTAAAAAAATAAATATTTTATCTACAAATAAGAATAAATGTTAAATATATAAAACAATCTTACTTTGCAAACGTCCTGTTAAATCCATTGCGAGCCACAAATTCGTGTGGCAGCATATCAGCGTACTTGTTCAGTCCCATCTTGTAGGAAACATTACCGGCATCAAACAGCTGATTGTGTCTGGCGATCTTGTGCTTATTCTCCATAAAAATCTTAAGGCGAAACTTCTCCTCTGTTTCATTTTCATAGTCTTTTCGGTGTTGTGACTAAAATATTAGGAAAAAAACTTTTAAACTGCTTATTTATTATAAGTTCATCTTTTAATTGTGATGACACATAATCTGTTGGAGAACATTACAAGTCGATGGCCTCAATCTGAACTTCGATCCAAAAACCGTTGTAAATTGATCATAAACCCGAGCGTTCTTTATCTTAAAAAAAACCGAAAAGGGAAACGAAAACAACAGCGGAAGGAAAAAACTAGAACCTGATTACAGACGCGATCGCATTTCGCGGATGAGCAAAAATTGGATGACGTAATCGGTCACATGAGTGTCGTGTTGTTATTTGTTTGATACAATCGCCTCTCGGATGCTTAAATCCATGAAGCGAATAATGTGTAGAGCAGAGTATATAAATAATCTTTAAAAAAATATATAACTTGCAATCTCGTTTAACCGAGATTCCTTACAAATTATTTGTGAAATGCATACGATTGATTTCTGAGAAAACCACGCATAATAAAAATTGCAACCAGGCACATATTTTATAATTGGAGCGATAGCTAAAGAGGTCTGCTGCAACATTATCACGGGCATATTAATTGCAACGTATGTTATTGTTGTTTATGTTTTTGTAATGTATACAGAGAAACAAAATAATTAATGGGCGTTTTTTTAATGCCACCCATGCGGCTAATATTTTTTTAAAAACTGCGACCTATTTACTGTGGACAGAATATAACAGATTATGTGTCACCTGTCAGACCAGTTTGACTGCTTGTACCGTATATAATAATTATTAAACATATATACCTTAAATGAGTTCCATTCCTCTTTGACTAGTTCGAAGAAAGAAACGGCATTGGCTGCAGCCAACACGGTGACGAGGACAATCAGGAACTTCATCTGTAAATTTAACGAAATAACAATTCATTTCAGGTTAATACAATGTAAATACATACTAATAACCACGATGCAATATAATTTATGTTTATCGAGACACCTGTGTGTATATATTATATATTGTCGTGTGTGTGTGCAAATGAATCACACGTGTGGAGTCTTTAAATATTTGTAATGCACAAAATAAATCTGTTTCGAATCGATTCATTGATTTGTTTGCATATAAACATGATGAATCAGTATTGGTATGGTGTGTTTCTTTGTTTTCAAGGAGAATGTTTGTTTTTGGAATATACGTTGTTTTGTGTTTTAGATTTGGCAAGATATTCTATGTTTTAACATTGTATTGAGTTTAAAATAGATAAAGAAAGAGAATAAAGAGAACACTCTAACAAATTCACCCAAATTACAAAATATCCTTGCTAATACAATTAAATAATCTTATCTAATAACAAATAAGACTAAAACTAAGCCAATCAAAATAAGCTAAACATCACCGAAGGCAACGAACTTGAGATAAGCCCAGAGCACACACAGCAGTATAATAAACTTAAAATTTAAGTCGCAGTTGCGCTGCATATTTAAAATAATATATATAAATATAAAATACTATGAACTGTGGCCCAATTCGGACAGCGGCCAGACAACGCTTTTATCAGCTTCAATATAATTTGACCCGTGAATCGGCAGCGCGAGCGGTGGCGCTGGGCAGAGATCGCTCGTAAATTACGCATCATTATTTTCTGTTGTCTTAAGTACGTAAAAAATAGTAAACAAAGAAAAAAATATCATATTATGAAACACATACACACGACAAAAATTGCAATGGAAGAGAAGGAATTGAATAACATAATCACTATCTGGGAATTGCACGATTTAATGGTAAAATAATTAATGTGTTTACGTCAAGCTCGTACATAAAATAATACTTAAATTTGTGGTGATAGAGACTGAAGTGAGTCGGCATAATGATATTGAAATTACGATTTTTAATATGTATATAAATAAAAATGTGTATACAAAGAAACAAAGACAAATACATCAATGGCACACACTCACCCTTATATTTGCTAATTGGTTTTGGCTATTTTCGATATTTGTGGTACTATACTCTTTTGAATAAATTTAAAAGTATTTAAGGAACGGTTTTATAAGTTATCACAAATTGGACTTCTTTGCTGGCGAACGGATTTATTAAAAATGAAGCTCCGCACAGCGAAAAAGTTCTTTTGTTTTGTTTCCACACAAGTTTCATATGCTTATCGGAAAATGTAACAGTGTAGTGGAGATAGAGAGAGCGAGTGTGTAGAAACGTCAGATGTTACTCATCGAAAAGGCGGGATTATTATTTGTGGTCAGCTAAGTTTTACTCACACAAGTTAACTCGGCGATAATTTGGTTTTAGTAACCCATAGTCATAATAGTTCCAGTTCAAGACATTTTTTTAGTGGTGTATATGGTATATTCAAAAAAAGAAATATATATCATACAAAAAAAACTCGGATGAAGTATTGGAGAATTTTTAAATCTTATTGAGTGGAGGCCCTACTTACCTCAAAAAAGGGTCCTTTTAGATTACAAAAAACTGGTTAAAATTGTTGTCGGTCACATATCTTCTTTATAAAGGGAGGGGTTAGTTTTAATATCTCCTTTCAAAATAATTTTGGGGAAATGTTTAAGGAGGAGTGTTGGTTCCAAACTAATAAACGTATAGAAAAAATCTCCACCTTTCTTTTAAAAAAACATTGCCTGATATTCAGTAACTTTAATCCCTCCCCTGTAAAGAGAGCGTAAGTGACCGAAAACTATTTTCAACGATTTTGATCGAGGTTTTGATTAAAACCTCGAGGTCTACGATCACGGTTTAAGAAGCCACCACCACATAAGGGTGAAAAAGTTTTACAATATATTCGCCAAAAACTCTCATGATCTCAAATCTAAAAATAATTATAATAACTAAAATAGTAATAAAGTTTGCGTTTAACATTTAAAGAAATATATAGTGTTTTTTTTTGGATATGTTTTCTATATGAACTTTAAATTAAATGCTGCTTTTTATTCATATAAGATAAGTATAATAAAAAAGAATTATTTCAAAAACTCATTAAAAAAATGTCTGCATTTCATTATGTCAACTTGTCAGGAGTTATGAAAGACGAACGGCAGTGCCGCCGGGACATTCTCCTTGGGAAATCACGACCAAATCTTGAAATTAGTAAAATAAAATTATTATTGTTGTTTAATAATCCTACATTTCAATAATTATAATCTTACTGCTTTTGTGCTCGCAATTGTAATTGTCCAATACGCATGGGCTTCCAAACGATTTTGGTCGTTCCGACTGCGATTCCCTAATTCCAGCGCACACCGGTTTGTATTCCGCGGTGCACACTTTTGCGCAAGCCTTGGGTTCAGGGCGTTTTTTATCCAATGGCGAGGCCATGGCGACAATTGCAAACGCCATCAGGAAGATGGCTAAACAAAAATATTATGATAATCATTATATTAATCCATATCCGCATAGTATTCATAATTTATATTCTTATATCGTATTAAAAAAAATCGCTCAATTTGCATTATAAAAATCCCCGTATGTGCGAACTGCGAGATGAAGATGACCTCAATCAGATGTACAATGTCATAATCGTGTGTATATTGTATAGTATATATTATATATAGTAGTTGAAACAGGTATTTTTTAATAGCAACCAAAAACAATAATAAATAATAATTACACTTTTTTGTATTGTGATGTAGAATAGATTTCATACAATATAGTCTGTGAATTATTATTACTCACCAATCGTGGCAGCGGAACGCATATTTATTCTCTGTTTTCTATCTTTATTAATATCTAAACCGAACTGCAAATTCGAAGCTACGACGTGCTCACTTGTCAACAACCAAATCTCCACTGGAAAGTGGTCCGAATTTGCAGATGAATAAAACCACTGCAGTTTTTGCAAATTGGCATCGTATTTGTATGGTGTTCAGTTGACACAAACGCTAAATTAATGTGTTTGGTGGGGGAACGTAAATTATCAGACACTCACACTCGTAAATTCGTAGGTTATTCGTTTATAATTGGCACCTGCTGTGCTCGATATCTCAATGATGTGAAATGAGAGATTGGTTAAAGAGCGACTGTTTTAGTCTTTAACTAAGTTTATTACTAAATGTTAGTTAAAATAAGTCGATCGCGACAAGAGAGAGATCTTTTAAACAAATAAAAAATACAGATCGTTTGCAATGTCGCAAAACTTTTAAAAATAAATATTCTGAAAATGTTGTTATTGTTATCTGAATTTTTATTACGGCATAGCACCCAGTCGCTTATAATCAATCTTCTCCAGCTGCACCAACGGTTTCAGTTGCTCGGCAAATAAACGCATATCATCACCGATGGCATCCTGACCAGTTGGTGCGAGCACGGACAATTCCACCAAATAGCTCTGAGAGATGGCCTCTCCAGTGCCGTACATGTCATTAGGTTTCATTGGCATGCCAGTTCCGATTTTGAAAATTTTCGAAACGGTCACCTTCATGCGTCCTTTGCGAAACATGTATCCCTTGTTGATGTATTCGAAATCAACGCGACAGCCCAGCTCCGTTAGATACTCGAGAACGGATGACGTACACGCAATGTCAATGCTCGACCGCACCAGCGTGGGTCGTGTACGATCGCCAAGCTCCTGTTGGCCCACGTAGCGCAGTTGATAGGGCGCATCCACGTTTTGGGCTTTCCGCACTCGCAGCAGCAATGGTGGAGGCTACAAAATTGAATTTAAATACATCACGTTTCAATAATAACTGATAGATTACAAATTACCCCTTGATTTGGATTCGGATTGGGCAATCGAAGGCTGAAACAGACCTCATGGTCGTGAAACGGTTCCGGGCCGGTGTCAACGTTGTCACAGAGTCCCTTAAGTCTGTGTCAAATGATCAAAGAGAGAAGGCCATTAAGATATGTGGGCTCAAAAAAAAATTAAAAACAAACCTATGCAAAAGATGCTCGACAGCAGAGTCCAGAATAGAGCCTTGTAACAGGTATTCTTGATTAGGAATAATATTTGTATTGAGTGCTAGCGTTAGATTGTCAATGGCAGACGGCACTGGGTTTGAAGACGACATGATGGGTGCAAGTATTAGTTCTGGGATTGATGTGTTTGGCGGGCACACTATACAAAAATTATCAATAATTTTCGATGTCTGCTTTCTACAGATGCCTGAATATTAGGTATAATTGGCTGGTGTCTTGAGATTGCACAGTTAAATGTAAAAGTATAAAGTAAATGTAAACAACGCCGATGGATGTTTTATGTTTTTATCTACTGGCAAAACTTACTCATATACATCTACTCATCAACAAAACTGACAGTTCAATTTCATTTATTGTGAGGGTTGCCTAAAGTTTGGGGTTTTATAAAGGGGAAATGAGATTAAATTGCTGTAATTTATATTTTAATTTAAAACTAGATAATAACAAAAAAAACATTATTTACCGTATTTGAATACATAAAAATAAATAATGAAATAAATAATTTGTATCTGGAATCAATAAGCGCAAGAAACTAAAATTTCTAAAGAAATTGCATAACAATAGGCGCATCGCATAAAAGTCGCCGAGTTAATAGTACAGTTTTCACAGTTTACTCATGTGTCAAAAGTCAGAACTAATTGACAGTTCGCATTTTAAATAACAAATCTACTCAAATACAGGCGGAGCGAGCGGAGGACAGGCGCTAATTTTATTATTTTTTATTTATTATTGAGAAAGTGTGCTGTGCACTCTGTGCTCTTGGTCGTGTTTTGACTAGAGAAAATTAATATTTATCTACTTAAATTCGTCTCGCTGGTCGCTGCGTATAACTGTGTATTAATGCACGTCTCCTCAACTCGAATAAAAGTAATTTAGTGAGTGACACAAACATTATTCTGTGCATTTTTTAGAAGACCTAAGACACCAAAAGGTTCGTGTTCTATATTTGCAAGGTGGTGTTATATAGTGTTTTGTTGTTGTTATTATTATTGTTTTTCTTTTGGATGTATATATTACATAGAAATCACAAATTGAGGATACGTTTTAAGGAACTTTTAAAATATTCAAAACCATCAGATATGCTGTAATCTAATGTGAATTTGACGATTCAATTGTTGCGTATATCTTTGAAACCGGTTTTCCCCCAGTCTTAGTAAATGTTTTTTTGCAAATAACGTGCACAAAACACACCTGTGTACTCGCACATACCACATACCTATGGTCTTGTATACGTTCGTGTGTGACGCAATTTACTTTCGATTTTAATATTCAATCAAGAAGTACATTGAAATTGGGCAAGTAGAGCAAGAAACTACTGATTGAAACACATTCGATGAAACAATAACTGTACAAACTATAATTAATATTGTATGCAAGTGAATATATTTAATTTGACATGATCTCTGTCATCTGTCCGAAGGTCATTTAGCCACAAACAATACAATCAGAAAATGCATTTAGACTTTATTTGTACTCGTACACAGTCAATCCAGTACAGCAGTAATACAACGATAAGAGAATTCATTTTTAACAAATGCAAATTAGTCATATTGATAGCACAACACATGTTCGTTGTCTTTGTCTGTTTGTAAAACTCATAAATGGGGCTTACCCAAAAATAAGGAACTAATAAACACATCGATTGCAAATGTTAAATTTCCTTATATTTGCACAACATATAACTGTGTATTTAGATAATACTTATATAAAAAAAATGTGGAAGTCATATTTGTGGTCTATAAACTACACAACATAATGGTTTCATCGTTATCTATGTTTTATTTTATTTGAAAGTTTAAACACATACTTGTTGCCACAATCACAATTTATTATTACGTGTGTGTATATACATATGGGTGATTGAACTATACATAGCATTTCTGTATTGATAATAAAACATTTAATTGCAAATCGCAGAAAGCAAGAATGCAGAATAAAGAGAATAAACTTTGAATAACGTATTTTTCTTTTCAGCAACAGACGCATCATGCACGTAATGTCCTTTCGATGGGGCGTAGATATTGGTGACTTCTTCTTCAAGGGACTTACGATAAATAGTGCCTCTTCGTTTGCCATACTATGCGTTATTTTGGTCTTCTTATCAATTGTGTACGAGGCAATGAAGGTACTGCCAATAATATTCTAGAAATATATTAACAAAAAAATGTAATAATCAAATTATTTATTTTCAGGTGCATTCAGCTCAGGTGCGAGCACGTGCGGCCCGAGAACGCCAGCGCACCTCATCGTGTGCGCCCAGCGAGACTGCCAATCTGCTGGCTTCCAATCAAAACGGACCGTTTCGACAGGGTTTCTCTAAAAAGATCCTTAGACTTCTCGGCGAGGCCACCGTGTTTTTGTTGCACAACTCATTGGGATACGCTCTGATGTTGTCCGTTATGATGTACAATGGCTACATTTTTATTGTAGTGGTCCTTGGCATGGGCCTGGGTTACTTTCTATTTGGCCATGTCTCGATGCGTGTGAATATGGAAAACATTCAAGCACGCACCACTAACGTGATATGCTCGTCTGCGTGTCCCGAAGGTACTTACTATATTTATATTTATTTAAAGAGAGTGTATACGTGTATTTGTATGGGTGACTGTTCTTAATATATATATGTTTGTGAATATGTGTGGTTGTGAAAAAGACGATAAAGGCGTTAAATGCGGGGGAAATTCTGCATGCAGTTCTAGAAAAGCTCCAGTCTCTCCTGTACGTGGAATAAAAGAAATTTAATTTGTAAACAATTTTAAAAGATAACATATTTAATAACATTTTTAATTTTGTGCAGAGACAACGTCACGCGCCGCAAATTGCTCAACTGTCCAAGGACATTCTGAGCAAATGAACGATTCAACAGTAATGAGACGTCCGGTTGGTATGTATGCATCAAACGAGAGCAGCAGCTGCAGTACTACGACCGATTCGTGTCGCTTATAGAATTATTTTAATCTTCAAATTCTCAATATCGGGATTAATGTTTTAAAGCTATATATTGTCAAAAATTACCTAGTTCCCACACACACACACAAGCACACACATATTCGATTCAATTCTAGAGAAATTCTTCCGTAAAACGCAACTCGAAGTAGTGATACATATTGATATCTATTTTAAATTTGTTTGTGTACTTTGTTACTGTTATTGTTATTGTGTGGGACAACACACACACACATTTTGCCGTTTCTGGTTGCCCATAATTATTTTACACGTTTTTTAGTATTCACATATCATAAAAAAACTATGCCATTTTAATGGATATATATAGTTAAACATATACTTTTTTAAATTTTTAAATTGTGTTTGTTCTTGCATTACGAATTTGTATATAAATATATATTATATATTAGAAAACATTATAATGTTATTATATATTACCTCTGTGATTGGTTATACCAACAAAAAGCAATATACTATGATGCTCAATACAAGTGAACAGTTTTTTTTAATATAATTGTAGACCATATTTTTAAATTTTCTTGTTTGGTAAGTTAAAGGTATTTTAATTACTTTTGAATAAAACGACATTCGATACTCATTCTTAGCTTAACGCAGATCATTCAGCATTGATGATATTGCGTCCGTTGTTTCTATTCTAAGTAATAGAGATTTTCAAAATTAGATGTATTTCCTTTATTCGTATCAAACAAAAATAAGATGAAATTGTCAAAGCATGAAACTTATCTTTCCTCAAAAATAATTTTAATAAAGCGGTTTTTAAGATAAAACTTCTTTTTACAGTAAGAAAGGGAATATACTACTTTATTTATTGTTTATTTTATATTATTCTGTTTTTGAATGTATCATTATACTTTTATATATTCTGTTTTGAATTAAATCTCCATGGCCCATGGTTTTTATTTTTGTTCTGGTTTGTGATGACAGATTACAGTAGCGAGTAATGGAATACAAGAAAAGTGTAAACCGTTGCTTCATTTAAAAACAAGTCTCCTTGCGAAACCTCATGCGGCATGCGGACAAATACTTACCGCTCTCTTTTAAATATGATATATAAAATGAAATAAATCGTTTCTAAGAGATAAATTCAGTTAGTTAGCTGGGAAAAAAATCTTTGTTGATGTACATTTAAAATTAAAAACAAGAAATCCTTTAGTAAATGGCATATTCATACAAAAATTAAACCAGCTCATATCTCCGACCCTATCACTTAAAAACTCGTGAAGTCTCCCTCTCCCTTGTGTTTTAAATTTTCTCCATCAATACAAATATTTTGGAAGTAAACATGTGTGGAGGCCTTCAACAATTTTAACACAGAGATACAATTTCAAACCTTTTTCTTAAATTCAAATTCCTTAAAAAAGTTACTAGTTTACTTTATAAAATTATTGCATTTTGAAAAAGATATAACAATAAAATGTATCCTCAAAGGTTTAATGGCACAATCGTGAACCTCATATTTTTCCTTGCTCTTGAGACCTTAATGAGTTATCCTAAATATATTTCCTATAATAACGCATACAAATTATACAATTAAAATAACATTTATTATGTGTACCCAATATATTCCAAAACCATGATATGGATTTATTTTTGAAAATTGTCATAAAAGATATAGTGTTAACAAATTGACTGTTGCGTGTATTTTTGGTCATTCTCTAATTCATTTAATTATACTATATATATTTTCGTATTTTATGACGTCTGGAAGAAAATATATGCTATTTAATATAACAGTTACCAGCTTCTAATTCTAAACTTAGACATATATTTTATATATATTAGCTATATAGCTTAAAATTACAAATATATATATTTTTAAATTTAATTACAACAAAGAATTTAGTGACTTATGTACAGAGAATTTGTAATGGATGTTTTGTGGTTTTACATCCGGAATTTGTCTAACGGATTTATATATTATATTTTTTGCTGATGCACTTTTGTGGTAAATTTGGCGCTTGACGCAGATTTCTTAACTATTATATTATTATTTATAAATTATATAATCAATACTATATTATTTATAATTTATGTGTATGTGTGTATCTGCAATTTAACTATAATAATTATATAAAAATAAATAAACAA
>JAAAKO020039708.1:0-12296 GCA_010015015.2 Bolitophila cinerea
TAACTTAATGTAAAGTGTAAAAAGAATGTCCCACACTAGCCCAGAAATGGCTTCGCTAAAGTGGCTAATAAAAAAAATTAAAAATGGGTTAACATTTTGATCGACTTTTATCTAATTATTAGTATGTTAATTACTTTCATGAATAAAACAAATTTGAATTATTTTTTTTAGGTCAAATTAGAGTTTTTCGGGTCACTTAGTTTATAATAAAACTCTAAATATTTTATACTTAGTTTTTTTAGAAAATATTTTATGAATATCTACATTATTTATATCTACAGTGTTTCGCTGAAATAAATTATCATCAAAAGCCTAATTCAAACACTTTAAGATTTTATCTCATTATGAAACACATTGCCTTAATCATTGCTTTCGTTTATATATTATGAAACATATAGCTACTCTCGTATTTCGTATGCACTGTATACAAAATGCATATATGTTTCTCGTATAAGTACAAACAACCCTAAAGCATTAACAAATCGTCACTTAGTCCGCGTCGTCGTGTCGTCGGCGTCAGCTCTGCGGCGGTGTCGCGCCGCGTCACCTTTCTCTATCGCCCACAGCAAGTGTTTATGTTAACGATATTAAATATACTTTCACTGCAGCCGAAAAGGTCCTAAGCATCGAAATTCCTCTATGTTCTATGACACGCGATATGCGCCTACTGCGCGCACTCTGCGTGCGTTATCGCTTTCAAGAGGGTCCACATAATGTATTCACATCACCGTGCGCGCGCATAGCGCATAAACGAGTATAAGTAAGTATATATGTATGCGTAGGGATGCGACGCACAAATGTATATTTATTCTATACTACACGACATTTGATCCTAGAAAATATAAGAAATGGTAAGTTATGTGTTAAGATAAGCGCTATATTTGGATGGTTGCTGCCACCAAAATGCATCTCGTTTTTTATTTATTATTTGTTTATAGTATGTTTTTGTGTTTCGCTGTGTGTGTGTGGCGATAAGGCTCGCGTAACCAGACCTGGGATACGCATTTCAAGAGCGTATTTATCAGGTTTCTTTTTTAACGACTTTTGGGTACGCAGAACACGTAATCCTTAAACGCAATATTGTGGCTGACCGACGGAACGATTATGCGGTGGCTGTGTGCTTGCGTCGAGCACATACGCCGTCCGCTTTAAACGTTAGCTATAATAAGTCACAGTGCGGATTAAAAATAACGTAAGGACATTTTTTCAGTGTGCAAACCGGACAAAAACCAATCAATTCGAAACGCGCGTTTCCCGGTTGTGGACCAAAGCTCAGTGCATAATTCCAAAGAATCCACAGAAAACCAGTAACCGAATCCTAGGCGATTACGCACTGTATACTCACTCTCCGGCCGTGTGGCCGAGCATAACATGCGCTTTATGTATAATAAACGAATATAATATGACGGACTAAAAAAACATCCTACAAACATATATTCACAACGACAAGAATAATGTACTTAATCCTGAAATTTATTTGGTAAATGTCCTTTTGTGTGACCATCATTATATTATAATATATATATATTGTGTGTCTGCCTGCATATCTCCTTGCACACGTGTGCGCACTGGCCTGCAATGCACATAGTGCAATTTAAAGTGCATCGAAGGCAAAAGCACGTATAGACCACATCGTCCGCAGACATACACACACAAAAATGGACATGGACTCCGAAAACCGAAAATAACATTGAACAGGAAACGGGCAGATAAGATAATAGAGTGCACGTCCATTGTTGGCGCAGGAAATACGGTTTTGTAAATCAATGCAATTCCAATATATAATATATAATTCCTATTTTACTTTTAAATATATATCTAGGTATAGTTGTATAGTAAATATACGTCTTCGTATTTATGTAAAGATATTAATACTGATAAATGGCATTGCACTCGCGCGAGCTCGAATGCACTCCGGATTTTGGGTCAAAAAGAGTGTGTATGTTTTGTTGAACCCCAGCAAAAAGGACTTATCGAGTCCGGTAATCTTGATGGATGTCAAGGATTTTTTTTTGTAAGTGTGTATGTGTATGTGTGTGTGCTTTCCGTGTCTGTGTGTTAATGGGAGAAATGTCAACAGGACACGTTCGGAATTAATGTGCATTCGTTGCCGCGCGCGGAGTGATCACACTTAAGGATGCATTTGTATGCGCATTTTATTTGAATGCATTTTTTATTTATATGCATAAATATATAAGCTACATTTATGGGGATTTAAATTTTCCGAAACCAAATAAATATAAAGTCCTAATAAAAACGATTGCATTTGCATAATGTCAGGCCCATCGCTGCTTGTAAATATTTGTATTATCATGTAGGGCATTTTTAGAGACATACTATAAACTTGATTGTACAATCTACAATATAACTTGAGATCCATTAGTATGCACATTATGTATTTACATTTTAAATAAAAAACTATATAATAAAAACTGGATATCGTAAATTTTAATTTAATCGTATTATGAGATTATCTTCACACACTAAATTGGTATCGAAGGATAGCGTTTAAGGGGTATAGGTCAAACAAATCGAGAATTCGATGATGTCATATTTTTTTCTGTACATCGATTTAAAAATATATATTAGGCACATAAAAGTTTACTATTTATTATTAATGATTTTGAATACGGATTAGATAAAATATTGATAATAGCAGTTGTCTTTAAGCCACTTCAAAAACACTGCTGAAACCACGGTAAAAGGACATACAAGAATATCAGGCTAAGCGTTGGAGGCCAAAGTATTAAGTATCCCCCTTTAAAAATCGAATAGCTATCTTGGTAATATCTTTAATGATGAATATTCATTTCGAAAAGGACATTTGGAGAACTCCGAATTGTACTAAAAAGGACTAGAGGAATGAGCATGG
This sequence comes from Bolitophila cinerea, assembly GCA_010015015.2. Lineage (NCBI taxonomy): Eukaryota > Metazoa > Arthropoda > Insecta > Diptera > Mycetophilidae > Bolitophila > Bolitophila cinerea. Next base: position 2,873 of record JAAAKO020039708.1, read on the forward strand.
AAATCAAGCTGCTTTGCTACAAACAGTTGCTACGGCCTAGCTAGCTATGGATTCCTCTCATGGTATCATATATCGTCATCACAAATGGAGAGACTTAGGGTTCTGGAACGTTAATATACAGAATTTGAGCTTTTCACTAAGATGATCTTTGATTTCACTTAAGTAAATTAGTAAATACACTACACCATATGACTATAGGTCTTTAACCTAACACTGTTATTATCTGTCTGTCTTTTATATCTGTACATCTGAACAGATTTTATATTCATCTGCTCAGCCCTAAAATGCCTCAAGAAATGGTCTGATAATGGACCGATGCAGACTATCTTGACGATCCAGAACACCTGCACAAGCCGACATGGTACATGAAGTACTTACAGGATAAGGAGTGTTCGAGGGAGATGTCCACAGCTAGTACTATCGGATATACAGGACTTAAACGACGGCGACTAATGGGGACTGACGGAGACTGACACACGAGTTATAGTTCTGGTATTAAAATATATACTCGTATACGATATTTTTAATGTTATTTTTTTAATACTTTTATCATAGTCGTATTGGAATTAAAGAAAGGTTGGGACAACTGAAATATAGGGTCCAACCAAAAGTTGTTCGAAAGTGATCACAATATCGGGATATTTGGTAGTTCCGGGTCTGTTTAAAGGATTTAATTTATATAATTGCATTAGACGAAACTATGCCCAAGATGGAAAGTGGCGAGGTCCGTCCATCACTTATTTAATGCGGAAACTGGGTGCACCCAGCCGTTAGTTAACCTTCACTTGTTCCAAGCGCACAGAACGTCAGGAGGAAGGGATGTGTGTGTAATGTTAATAACTTATATTAAAAAGTACCTTAGAATTAATAAGATTGTAAGAATTAGTTTTAATTAACTCAAACGCTTCGACTTGAAATGGCGGCCCACATCCCGGCGCCGGTCGAGTGGCGACCTCTATGAATGATGTCTGGAAGTTGACTACATGGAGAGATAGTTGATGCAACAGCAAGAGAGAAGGCGGCAAGAGCTACACGCAAAAAATGAACGCTTTAGCGATACCTGGCCAGCGCCCCTTAAATCTCTAAAGCGAAGAACAGAACCTTCAGAAAAGATTATATCTCGCTAACCGAGCCCTGGAAAAACAAGGAGACGGAGGTATGTAAATTGTATTTTGTTTGAAAACGTGTACTTAACCTCCAAACGCCCACTGCCCCAGGATCAAATGATACAAGTGACCGGCAGACCACGGGCTTTAGAAGCCTTTCTGGCCAATGATTGCCATAAAAACCAAGGAAAAAACATGAGCTTCATCGCCCTGATCCGAACAAGGGAAGCGGCATAGGAAGAATCGAGGAACCGGCGACGGGGTAAGCTATCTATATGTGACATGCTAACAGGAGAACCCAAACATACCATGCCGTAGCCGGTTTCAGTTAGTGTCTGGGAGCGTGAAGGAACCCGTTCCGCCCTACAGAGCCCGTACTGCCAAGACACTGCATACAACCTCGCGTACATTGTGTACGACAACTTTTGTTCCAGGTTGCCTGCTTTTCGTCTGTGCCTGGCCAATACTCAACGGACTGAGCTACGAACTCGGTCGTGGGTTTGTGTTTGACCGCGAATATGGCGGCGCGGCGCCCACACAATACAATGCCTGACCGAGGCATTAGCCGCCACTTTCGCGCACCGTCTACCTGCGCTGATGACGACTGGATGGCTGGATGGTTGCGGCAAACGGAACTGCCAACAGTGTGTGGGTACATACGTAGCAGCGCAACAAAAGGGGGCTTCTCCAATCTCCTTCTTCTTAAAACTGGCAAACACCAAATGGAGGGGCCTCGCTGCAATATTTCTTATAGGTCTCTTTCTTGGTGACGCAGATCGTGGTTGTAGAGTCAGATGGCTAGGTGGTGTTCTACAAAAAAATGTCGGGTTAAGTTACCACGCTGGCGACACACGTACGGTCAAGTTCACGGCCATGAAAAGAAGAGCGCTGTCCTCCTGATACCAATTGTTGATGACGTTCCTAGCGTCACGGAAGTTGCAATCCCGGGAAACAAAACCTTAATTTGGCTTATTTTGTTCATTGCCTACAATGGAATTGTGTTGGTCGAAATACATTGTGGGAAAACACAATAAAATACATATTTTATCATAAATTTAAAGAAAATCTACATTCTTATTGGATATGGATCAGATTTTTACTAAATGTTATTTCTTAAAAAACTTAATTAGAAAAACATACTAAATTTTTTGGGTGTATTTATGTTATAAAACATTTATTTAAAAATGTATTTATGTTTTTAGATTGCAATAAAAATTTTAAAAGAAGAGAAATCTCAAATTGTATTGTAAATGAAATAAAAAACAGATTTTCTTGATAGACAAAACCTTTACATTTTATTGAAGAATTAAAATAAAAGCGAAGGAGGAGAATCCGGCAATTGGCTATTGGTAAAACAAATAATTAACGACTGAAATGAAAAATATAAAATAATATGGAAATAGTTCGAAAGATACCCAATCCTCATATCGAGATTCCAACTTTAGTAACAAAACCAATACCAATAATTGTAGAGAACAGAAAGACCTACTGAAAGTTATTTCCCAAAGAATTGCATTGTTGTTTTAGTAATTTCTTGAATAATACCTCAAATAAATATTTTAAAATACCAAAACATGTTTTTCCTGACAACTATACATTTACTACTACTACTTATAGTAATTTTTTTTTGTATTTTTATTATTAATTTTTTTTAATTAATCAAATATAATCAAAACGATAATAAAGAAATTAAAAACGGATGATTCTCATTTTGTCCTTTTCTCATGATAGTATTTGACTAACTTTTTTAGTAATTTTAAATTCTGATTTTACGAAATTTTTATTTCAAAATTCCGGTTTAATTTTTTTTTAAATTTGCGTTTTTTTAAATTTAAAATTACAAAATTCCAAAAATAAAAAAAATCTATGAACATATGAATAAGTTTGTGTTTATTTTACCAACGAATCTAAAAACAAAAATTTAGGCCCTTAATCAAAAAACCTGAAAAAGCTAAACTTCCATATTAAGCAATAGGGCAGTATTCAGCTCTATTCCACTTCAGGCTGAATAATTCTCATTTCCCTTAGCCTGATACAGATTGAATGTTTCCTGGAATTTGAGAGACAAAATATAAATTTGTAAGGATGAGAGCCAATATTCGGACCAGGTAGTTTTCGTACAACATACAACAATCGACGGATGGGACAGATCCAGGCGAAACCGACCTAGAACCAGAACCAGAAAAAACAGTGGCAGAGAAAGTGGCGGAATCAGTGGCGGAATCAGTGGCGGAATCAGTGGCGGTATCAGTGGCAAATTTGTTTGACGATGCAGACGAGGTCGAATTGGTGGCCATTTAAAATTCTATGGCAACCATTTGTAAATGATTCTCTAAATATATATGGCAAAACAAAAAAAAAAGAAGCAAGTTCCGCAAAATGAATCAATAAAATTGGAAGTATTTGAGAAAAATGTATCCTGGTGCATCTCGATTTGACTTCGTTTCGATTTGACTTGCTTTTGCTGCCATTAAAAGGTATATACAAACTAAAATTAAATTTAATTTAAATGTGTTGTAATTTTTTATTATTTTTGTCTTTACAATTAAAACATTTTCAACTCTACCTGGAACATCATGAACAGCATGAACAGCATGAACATCATCAACCTACACCCTGTACATTTATTTAAGTATATCGTACATTGTAATATGAAATAATAATTTGTAATAATGATTTAGGTCTTTACGCGCTGATACGAGTCGGTCAGCAACAAATATATTGTAAGTTTAAAACTCGGTCTATTTATTTAAAGTCGTCGTTGTAAGTGCACCAGTCCCGCAGAATTCCGTACTTGACTTGGAAAGCCATCGGCAAAAGGGCGACGATTTACCCGAGCTGAAAGATCTCTTCGAAATATCAAAATACCGTTAATCAAAATTCCCTAATGACAAGAATATTTATCTATGCGACACATGCAGTTGCTCGGAAACGACCTGGAACATTTTCAGAGCTTCTATCTACCTCATCATGGCGTTATAAAAGGCAGCAGTTCAACTAAAACTGTGCGTGTCGTCTTTGACGCCTCCCGCATTTATATAGCAATGGAATGTCTCTCAACGACACTCTTCTCATAGGACCCACGATTCAAGATGATCTAACCTCAATACTAATTCGCTGGAGAATGCATCGATACTCTTTTACAGCTGATGTTGAAAAAATGTATCGGCAAATCCAAATTGAAACACCTGATACAAAATTCCAGTGCATAGTAGGGCGAGAATCCCCGTTGGATACCTTGAAGACGTACAGACTCAAGACTGTGACGTATGGAACCGCTAGTGCACCGTTTCTTGCAATAAAAAAACTTTAAGACAGCTGGCTTTGGACGAACAACAAACCTTTCCGGCTGCCTCTGCAATCGTACTCCGAGACTTCTACGTCGACGATCTTATTTTGGGTTGCGAGGATTTGATAGCTGCCGTGGATCTTCAAACTCAGACCATTAATATGGTACAGACCATTAACGGTATGGAACTTCGTAAATGGTCCGGAAATCACAAGGATATTTTATCAAATTTACCGAATTCTCATCGAGAATTCATATTGCCGCTTAATCTGGACTCAAGCGACAGCAGTAAAACCCTCGGAATACAATGGCATTCAGCTTCTGATGAGTTCGGATTTCATGTGCAAGTATTATTACCACTAAATAAATACACTAAACGAACTTTGTTGTCAGAAGTCGCAAAGTTGTATGATCCCCTCGGCTGGCTGGCACCCGCAACAATTGTACCAAAGATGATACTCCAACGTATCTGGTTAGCTTGGATCGCATGGAATGACGAGCTTCCTTATTATGTACTTCCTGAAAAGCGTACCGGGACCACATTAGTGAACTAAAAGGCATAAGAATCCCTCGCTAGCTAGGTACTCTCAGTAACGATCATCATGAGCTACACGGTTTCTGCGACGCTTCCACAGTAGCGTACGTCATGGAGAGACATTAATCCATCTAATCATAGTCAAAACTCGTGTAGCCCCCATCAAGCAAATCTCGCTACCCCGATTAGAGCTATGCAGTGCCGTTCTACTTGCTGAATTACTGCATAAAGTCAAGGAAACCTTTCAGTTACCAAACGTTGTAACATACGCCTAGATGGACTAGACGGTAGTTCTAGCCTGGTTACGCGGTAACCCCAACCGCTGGACGAACTTTGTTGCCAACATAGTCAATCAAATCATTTGCGAGGTTCGAAGTACTCAATGGAATCACGTTGCTTCTGAAGAAAATCCTGGTAATTGTGCTAGCCGCGGTATTACGCCAACTAAACTTCGTGATCACCACATATGGTGGACAGGCCCAGTCTGGCTTAAAGAAGATTTTAGTCAGTGCTGCATTCAAGCCAGAGATCGTCTGCTAAAAAGGAACAGAACATTTGTCTATACGACGAGTGATGCAAACATCGAAACTCACGTTTGAGAAGCTTGCTACTGTTTTGGCACAAGTAGAGGCCTGCTTGAATTCAAGGCCACTCTGTACCAGTCCCACAGAATTCAGTACTCAAGAATTCACTAACATTAGAGATTTTTCGTGAATTTAATTCGATATAATAAGGCCCAGTATAATCTTTAGTTTCATGTCCTACTGATAATCCACATCTCTTACAAACTAAATTAATTCAGCTCATAAGTATAAAAGCCAGCACAATTAAATGCCTCGCATTAATTCTTGCACGTGCGCTAGCACACACATACATACACATTAACATGCATTCCATCTCGCAGACCCACGCATAGAACCCTTTAATTTAATTCCACCTAAAACCTTCCAATAAGCGCTCTTTGCTCCGATGCACTTGCATTGCTGCACCCACACGACTCGCGCTCAATTCACGCGCTATCTAAGTATATATCACGCGCCGTTGCATCGCGATGCACCTAAATCAACAGGTATACGCGCACCGCAAGGCATCAACGACAGGTTATCTAATAATAAACGAAAAACAGGTATTGTTCACCCTAACTCTTGCGCACACTTTTCATTGCGTCCTCTTCAAAATAGACGAGAGCAAAGAACCAAAAAAAAAACACAAATCTCATTAGGTCACGGTTATATTTAAATTTCGAGCACCGAGGTGGTGTGTCTTGCTTAGATGGTGCCTGTTTGGAGTGCAATTCGAATCACAGGAATAACAGTCTAAACCGTGATCTCAGACGGTACCTTCCATCGTGCTTTGTAGCACAACGCAGCGTCCATTCTAAACGAAAAAGGTAATTTGAACACGTGCACCCAAGATAACGCTTATACGTGTGTTTTTTTTCTTTCGTTTGGTTTTTTCATCATCTTAGTGTGTTGTTGTTGTTGTTTTCTGGCGTATACCTATACTGTATATATATAGTTTATTGTTTGCCGGTCAGATAAATTCGAAGCCGTTACAACTACATGTTGGAAAAGGGATGCTGTGTGTGTGTGTGTGCGTGAGTTTTGGGTCCGGGTCATTAGAATGCGTATTCGTGCGCATCAAAGGAGTAGATTTATAGGAATTATTCCAAATGGATGATGAGCGGCGGACAACTATGGAGGATTTGAATATATAAAAAAACTTCTAATTGGTATTTTCTTATTTATTTATATATATACCTTTGGGTTCGATGTGTTTGTGTGCGTGCATCGGATTGCGTGAGGTTCAGTAATTTAATTTACCTATTTTACATAATAGGAAATCGTGAGGTGGTATAGAGAATCGTACGGCTAAACGCATATTGTCAGGTAATTCTTGGGTTTTTAAATATTGTAGGTTCGTGTGTCACACGTGTGTGTGTGTGTGTGTGTGTTTTTGTACGTGACTGACTGCCTCTGTCGATGAAGGAATTCGGGATTCCGCAGGAGGGTGGGTGTCACGTACCGCGCAGGGCATGCGCGCTCAGGAGATTGTATCACACGCAGTTAAATTCTTTTGAGCTATTGACTTGCGTGTGTGCAATTGATGTACGTACATTTTTAAATTGTATACGCTTGGTACGTGATCATTGAGTCTCCATTGTCAGATGCACGAACATTCCTCAGACCTCCGGTGATGATTGACACAGAGATATGTCTGTACATTTCCCTTGAGCTACGAGCAATGATTTATGGTGGCATAGAAAATACTATCAGACGGAATCGAATGACGCATCAAGCGCACGGGTTTAATCAGCTTATGAAATTTAACCAAACTCTGGACACTTCGCCGCCATTACCATCGAAACACAGGATTTGTATTTGTTGCGATTACACAGGATACAATTTTTATATACATATATATAACTAGTTTTTTCATGATTTAGATTTTTAACAATTCAAATTAAATAAATTCAAAATACATTTTAAAAATAGACTTCTCGACATCAGTCATATATACGTTACGTTACCAACAAATTTAAATATATTTCAAAACCATTCCACTAAAGCAAAACTATTGCTTGAGCCCTGCGAGGTCCTTGGTCAGAGCATTTGCAATGTTTTCGTTAGTTGCAACACAATTGATTGACGATAAGTTTTCGTGATAGTCAACCTTGTGCCTGATCACCGTTCCGTCTTTGTCGCATAAACATGACCTTGCAAATCCATTTCACTTTCAATGGCTTTCTTCCTTGCCGTAAATCAGCCAAGTGTTGTCGTCTCTCAATGATTTCAGCTCATTGCTCGTTGCTTGTTTCCACTGTGCCCGGTCGTGACGTCCCATTGCCTCTGCCACCGTTTGTGGATCTGATAACGCATTGTCGATCGCACTGAACCAAATCTGGATTCTACACTTCTACTTAGGGATGCGCTCCGATTTTCGTTGTGGAAGTGTTGGACTTGGTCGGATTCGACTTCAACTTAGGCTGAATATAATTTATGTCTGTTTTTTTGTCGCAATCTTCATATCATGTTTTGTCCAAATCAGCTGACGAGTTGGGAGAATTGATAACTGACCTGTCCAAATTCTCTCCGACTTGACCTTCTTTGGCGTTGTCTTCCTCCTTAGCCTGTACGTCATCAGCCCCAACTGAAGCAACATCATCTTGAAAATAAATGTTGATACAAGAGAAACCGGCAAGATTGAGGGTGCCTTGCAGGAAAACGACATCTCGACTGATGATCACACGATGCTGATTTGGATGAAAATATCGAAAATCTTTTTGTGTGTCAGCGTATCCCATTAAAAATATATTAATTGATTTGGCATCCAGCCTTCTTGAGTTTCTGTTTTGGATCGTGAACCATAATAGTATTACCAACAATTGGCAATGACTTTAAATTCACGCGCTTCCTGCTCCAAATCGATTCTGGGACATACCATCCACCAATCGATTTATAGATCAATTCAATACATAGGATATCGTGTTGTTTCCAAAAACATTTGTCCACATCAGCGTTCAATTAGAGAACTATTCATGAGTTCTGCCACCACGTTTTGTTGTGGCATGTACGTACATGTCGTTTGATGAGACTCAGCGGTCCGAGCTACGTACTCACACTAAACACTCCGAAAAATCGGTACAACCAAGAAAAAAATAAAATTTAAAAAGAAACTTAATAAGACACGTTATAGTTCGCTAAAACTTAAAACTAACAATATTACCTTAGTATATATTTTAATCACGCGCTGTTTTTGCGGCCAATATTGACGTTGGCACCCACAAACGGACAGTAAAAATGGTATACTTCTGGGCTCCAAACCCCTTCTCATTGGGTCTTTTAGTGTCCGGGAAGCCCGATGATGTTGGGTCTAAAAAATGCTTTAAGAAAAATAGATTATATTCCCTTTTACCACGGACACACGTCTCTCGTCTTCGACGTCCAAAAAATGAGAGAGCGCCTCGATGCGCTGTTGGAGTTTTTCCCGCATGTCCGTTTGACATCTCGCCGTCTCATTTTCCAGCCTGATTAAAATTACATTACAAATTATTCTTAAGATGACCGAGGCGACGTTGCCAAGTCATTGCATCCTTGGATCAAAATTTACACTGTTGCAAGATTTTGCTATACGTAAAATAGACAATAAATTCTGGAGCATGAAGCACAATATAAACCTGGATCGTTTTATGGTTGACCATGATCAAAGCATGATAAGAACCGCATACTTACATTTTTTCGTTGATTGCGACAGTTTTATTGCCATTGCTTACATCTGGCTTAAACTCTCAGAACAGATGCCATAACTCATATGATACGAACCACCACTATCAAAGTACCAATATACTGAATTTCCTATTGCCGCCATAGCAATGAATTCTCTGTATCGTTGTGGAAATCTGTCGTTCCGGTTGCCATATTTGCTGCTTTTTCTAAATAAGTATAAAGTACTTGGAATGATTATAAATATGTATTTATTGAATTATTTTAATTT
>JAAAKO020039719.1:0-12295 GCA_010015015.2 Bolitophila cinerea
ATGGGCCCTCCTGGTGGCCTACGTGCTGGACTAGTCTCTGTGAGACGGTCCCCCATCCCCTCATCATCATCATCAACCTCATCAAATTTCCACAAAAGTCGCCAGTTTCAAAGCGGTCTTTCATTCAATTGGTCGTTGATTTCAGTAATTCTCCTGCCCTTTTGACCTCAGTTGATTCTAACACCGTTTCGAGCCTCCTTACACCAAAGTTTTCGAGAGAAAAGATCTCTTTAACTATTTGATGCAGTTTTTCATCTCAGCTGCATCCACAGATGTTATAGTTGTGGCGTAGGTTATGTTGACCAGATTCTGTAGTTTTTTGGTCGCACAGTCCATGTACAGTCCAAACTAGACAAGTTCTGGCAACGACTGGTTCGCGCCATTTTCCTTCTCTGACTTCGAGAGGCAACCCAAGCTTCGAATTGTCTAGACCTATGAGAATGGTTGGAACTGCCTTACTTTAATGCCCAACTAGCATTGCCTTTACATCGCAACTAAGCAAAGTTCCGACAACCTTGTATGAGCATGGAGTATATAAAATATACTCATAAATACTATTTAGTCCTTTTTCATGTTATATAAACGTTGCCACAGCAAAGAAAATTAGCTAATTAGTGAATTGTCGAAATGGCTTTTTCAATAACCATTTAAGGTTAACCAAATTTGCTATTTGCAAAGTGATTTCGTTATTATACCAAAATTATACATAGAGAAAAGGAAATAGCTATTGTAACGAACTAGTTTTCATAATATGTCAGCGAAATTGCTATTTGAAAAGTGTATTCGTTGATAAATAAAAGTTATACTTAGTCAGAGCGAAATAGTTATTGTTGCGAAATTGATTTTTTTATAATTAGTAAAATTGGTATTTGAAAATTGAATTCGATGTTATATCAAATTTTGAATATAACTAAACATTACAATTTCAATGCTAATATTTAATATAATAAAAAAGTAATGGTAATATATATTTCAAGTAATCTCGTTGCAATTTGTAGTATTTTTGTCGCTTTTTGAATTTATTTTCAAATGCAAAATATAATGAAACATTTAATAGCTACTTTACTTTAATGGTTTTTAGGTATTTTGTTTAGTAAAAGTAATCGACACAATAGGTTAGACCAAACTGTTTATTTTATGCCCACTTATTTGCATATAAGAAAAGCGCAAAAAGTGTTATGGTAACTTAATGCCAGACTAGTATTAAAATTTATTCTGCACGCATACATTTTGTCTTAAATTATTTTGGATCAGACACTAAAACTGCTGCAATGATAAGGCTGAAATTAACAACACCAGGAAATAAAACATTTAATATACCTCGATTTTTATTTATTGAATAAATTCTTTTATTACACAAATTCAGAAATGTTCATTTACAAGGTATGAAGTAAAGGAATATAAACAAAACTTGATTTATAATTGAGACAAATAAGCTTCCCTTTAACCTGGTCAACTGTATATATAGCATCGTTGTTCGTTAAACCATTTGATATGTATATATATATCTAAACTAGAAGATAACATTGGTCGATCAAAGAAATCGCGTTTTGATTTTAAAGAATTGCCGAGAATGTAAGTTTTTCCGCTAAAAGATATAGCATATTTCATAGCAATGATTTGTCCATCCATTGTGACAAACCATTTGTCATTATTCTTGGAGTATAATTGTTTTACTGAACACAATCTTTTTATAGAATCTTGTATTAGCGGGAACAATATCACACTTAGTTTTGATTTCATTGAGGAGCAAAGGATAGTTTTCATCTCGTTTTGGTGTATAATTATTTAAAATATTTTGCTCTCCCAATCGTTTTGCCACTTGTATTAATGGTTTCGATCCAGTTCTAAGTAACCTTTTTATCTGAAATAATTTGTTCTCAAAAGGATATGCACTGAATGTATCTAAGGGTCCAAATCTTCGAACTTCTTCTGTTAAATGACACAGATTATGTACGTTTGTGCTGATGTTGTCCTTACCATAAATATGTATATACACTTCGATAAAGTTATTTAATAAAGCGTCAGCAGCTTCCACGTAAGGCAAATATTTTACACTGGAACAAATAGTCACGGCACAAAAGAGTACCAAGAAATGTTCATATGCATCATATGGTAAAACATCTTTTAATATAACAGGTCCAATATAATGCAGAAATGTCCGGAATTCCGTTGCTTTCCAAAATGCAAGACAATCTAATGATCGAGCTGCACGATTTATTTCCAAAGGAAGTTTGCATGAAATTAAATATGCTGATATTTCGGTAATCACTGTATGACTCCACCTCGAATGAAATCCCATTTTTTTAACTTGGCCAGTGAAGCCTAGAAGCTACAATAATGTCTTCCACCATATCGATGGGAAGTGGAAGTAGTGGAGAGTCGTGTCTATGATGATCAGTGTCTATCTGGTGACGAAATGTATAATCTGTTCGTCGGCGAGCATCTGTGCGTGGAAAACTCATATGCCGTTCGTCGAATTGACCAATGGCTTCACATTTAAGGCATGAATTATAAGCGTTAAAATAGGCAGTTCCTACAAAATTATAAAAATATATTTGTGTATATTTTAATTTATTAAGAGTAGGAATACCTTTTACCTATTATCATAGCTCGAGCTGGCGCATCACATATAAAACAACGTACTTTAACGTTGACCATGAAATTATTGATAACGATTCCGTTCAATAGAATAATTTTCAATTCTTCCACAAATTTGCTTAAGTAATTTTGCATTGAATCTGGCTTCTTATCTCCACAGTATATGCCGATAACCATGGGAACAAAATCCTTAATTTCATGTATTGTGAAAAGAATCGGCCAAAATTGAGCCTTTGAGCTGTTATAAACTGGTAAACCATCGATATTTATGTTTAAGCTTATTGAGGTTGGCTTATCTAAATATTTGAAGTATGATTCTAAGCAATATTTTAGACCTTGATGCCAATATGAACCACCTTCTAATGGTACAATGCACTCAACTTTCTGTGGAGTACGTAATAATGTACGTGGATCCAGTGGCAATTTTATCAATGTATTTTTGTCCAAGCAACAGTTGTAAATATGTAATAGTTCTCTCAGCGCAGCATGTGATATGTTAGAAGATATGGCCCTTTTCCTAATCAATTCACTGAAATTCTCTTCACTCTCGTCAATTTCTTCCTCTTTGCTATCTGTGCAATAATATTGTGTAATGTTCAAGTCGTCTAGATCACTCTCACTTTCTAAATTAAGTGCCTCTGATCTGATATCTGATGGGGAAGATTTATAATATCCGACTACCAACGAGGAATTAGTTTCAGTTGATGATGATTGTAGAATTTTATCATCTAATTGTATATATAAAATAAATTAGTATTTTGAATTAAAAAATAAACTAAACTTACACTCAGTTGGTTTAGGCAAAATATCAGAAAGAACAGTACGTTCAGTAGTTGGTAGATTATTGATTATTTCGGGTTTATTTCTAACGGGTAAAGCTGCTGGTTGAGTTAAAACTGTTTTACCTGGTTTCAACATTTCAAGCGCTTCTGTAAAAAGTAATTGAAAACATATTTGTATATTGGTCACATATAGTTACATCTTAAAATACAAACCAATAGCGTCCGACCTCGCTTTTTGAGCTTCACTTACGAGCAATTTCGTTTTTCGATATAACGTTGTACTGCTTCTATATTTTTTTAAAGAATTAAAATATGACGCTAAGTCTTTATTTACATTTTTCCTCATCATTTTGGAATTTACAAGCAAAAGCACACAACAAAATACCACTGTCACTATAAAACAAAGAGAACAAATGACGTGTTGTCAATATACTATATAATATAACAAAGTAGCTGCGAGGACAACTAAATGATTGCTCATGCAACCATATACTCTGAATGGATATTTCTATTATTGCTAAGTTGCTGCTAATATAACCAAATGCTTTGCATTGCTTTTTATCGTTCACGGTGACTATTTTGTATTGCATTAATATTTTTAAATGGTTCCTATTACAACCATTTGCTTAAAATTGCTATTTAACGTCCAGGGTGACTAGTTTTATATATTAGATAAGCACGAAATACTCGTATTGCAAAAATACCTACTAATACAACCAATTGATCTACAAAACATAACCTACATACATTTTTTGCATACACAACCACTGCTGGTCTTGGCCGCATCTGTAAAGCTCTTTAGCGTTTATAACAGAGGTATCATGACCTCAATTCAGGTTATATATGTGTGTATATTGTCAAAACTACTACTGGAACCATGTAGGCAACATTTACAACTCTGGCGAATAATACTGAACAAATATTTTTTTAATTCTTGTTCCCATACCTGGAATAGAATTCACGACCCCTTGATAAGAAGCTTACACAAAAATGTTTTTAAATATTAAAATGGTTATATTAAAAAAAAAAACAATTTAAATTTAAGTAATTCATTTATTTATTTTTTTCAATTACAGTTGAAATTATATGTCTTTATATATAAAGGTTTTTTATATAATATATACATAAAATATTATATTTTATATTTAGGAATAATACTGTTTGGTAAAATTACACTTCATTTAACAGCACGTATTTGATGATGACGATATTTTCAAGTCGATTATATTATTTGTTTTCATTGTAAGTTAGTTTTGCGTCACTTTTTCTGTAGTCTCGTTTTCATTGGTATGTTGGGACTTAGGCCCGCCTTCAGCCGTTTGTAGAGAATTTAATAATCGCGACTTAGAATTTTTTAGCACTTTGTTTTGGAAAAAATCCTGTACCTCGCTTTCTGACCAGCGACTGTCAGCATTTTTCATAATGTCTTTAAAAGCTTTGAGAAATGCAGTCGCAGCAGAAAAATTATGTTTCACATTTTTTTTAGTTCCTCCAGTCCAGCTACAGGTGGTTAAGAATTTGCGAGTGAAATATCGGTCTATCGAATTACGCGCAATGATGTCTCCTCTCTTATCACCGGATTTTCCTCCAATTTCTGACATTTCAGCCACAAAACCTTCATAGTAAACTTTATCTCGAAGCAATGTTTCAAATATCTCAAAGCTATCTTCTGAATCTATTGGCAACATCGAAAAATCTAAATCTTTGGATAGTCCTGGTGTGTTAACTGACCGTGGATGAGATGTTTTAGTAAAGACACTTCCCATTGTACCTATTGCCTCCAAAATTTTGTCCAATTTCTGCTCAATCCGACACTGTATGAGTTCTAATTGATCCAAACGAGCTGAAAGTTAAAAACAAATTAGTCATTTTTATTATAGTATAATATATTAAATTTTATTACTTGTAATATCGAGTGGCATTTGAATAATAATATTTGGTTCATTTATTAAGTTTGGATCCAAATTTTGAACCATCTCGTCATCTATATCAAATGTAATTTGATCCTCCTGGATTGTGTCCAATGAAGATGGAATTGACGCATATTGCACAGTATTGTGAGTAATATATTCTGGTTCTTCAACTTCTTGTTTAGCCTGTTGTTGCTGTGAAATATGATCAATATCTGATCTTATTGCTGCAGTATTTGTAAATGCATTCTGTTCCGCTCGTTTATTATCAATTATGTTTTGGACAGATATAATTGTTGCAGGCTCTAAAAATAAAATTGAAATAATAAAGAATTGAAATAGATTAACAAAATGCAAAATATTACTTCTAAGTGAGATATTTTTCCTTTGTTTTTTGTCAGCGAAAAGATTTTCATCACTGGTATATCCATCCTCCAACCTTTTCATACCTTCCACAGCAAGTGGATATGTAGTATACGATTGCAACAGTCGAGCCGTTTCTGATATCCAGTTATTCTCAGGAAATGAATTAGCTTTTCCTTGTAATCTATGGTACACTTTTGGATTTGACGGATACGAAACTATATTCTTTTCCCCGTTCCACCAGATTAATGGTACCACACACATTTCTTTGGAACCACTATACTTTTCGGTAGTTTCCACTACAGCAAACTAAAATAAATTAAAAATGTTGACTTTAAACCGAAAACACTAAACTATTATAGAATTAATATATAACATTACCATTTTGAAATAAGTCGCAGCACCAGTTACGAGACGAGACACTTCTAAATAACAAACTAGCCGAGCCGGCATATGGCAAATGACAATGATACACAAACTCAATTGGTTATGTTGAGAGCCAAATGAATAACAAAAATTAAAATGGCGTTACTCAATGCCAATTCACTGCATTAAAGCTGTCAGAATAACTACGTAGCATCTCTGACCAGTGTTGCCAGATGTGATAATTTATCGGCAATTCTCAATTTTTTTTGGCTTTGAATACGGGCTTTTTTGAATACAAGCATTAACACTTAATGAAAATGGCGGCATTGCAATTTACTGCGCTTATAACATATGCGCTAGAGTGCATTGCAGAAAAAAATAAAAATTGTATTTAATTGTTTTTATAATAAGTATTTTGTAACCTTTTTTTTAAAATACTATTTCTAAATGCAAGTATTTTCCAGATACTTAAATACTTTAATATTGTTTTAAACACCAAAAGTTTGTTTAAAATACCAAAATACTTTTCCTAATAGTGGTGTTTCTTTTGAGTAACTTTTGAAAGTCAAGTTTTAAAAGTCTTACCGCTTGCAGACAGTTGTTTGTTATGTTATTTATATTATTGATTAAACAATCGTCTTGTTGTATAATGTGTACACAAAAATTCATCAAATTGTAATTTTCTGTAATTATCTTTGGAATGCCGATAAATTATCATATCTGGCAACGCTATTATTGAGACAGCTTCAATGCAGCGAATTGGCTATGAGTAAATTAATTTTGATTTTTTTTCAATCAGTTGGCTGTATACATAACCAATTGGTTATTTTGTATAACTTTTTAGTAAGACAGAAATTCTAAAACAAAAACAAATTATAATACAAATATTTGTATACAAAAAAACGTCATAATAATGATAATTATGTTTTAATTAACTAATTACCAATGAATTTAATAATGTTGTTCCCTTTTGCACAAAAAAGCGAAATTTTATCGTTTTTTTCATTGTTTTTTTTTCGTCAATTATTATTATTTTTAGAGCGCATTAATTATTTCAGAGCTATATTTTAAAATTACACGATGTAATTTATTTCCCACATGATTTCGTCATTAGATTACTCGTCAGAAATTAGTTGTTATATTACTTTATTTATATAAATATTGACATACATTTTTATTAGAGATACAAAATTCATAAATCGCTAATTAGTTTTGCGTAAATTATCTTATGCATATTTTTAACCGATATTGTTTTTTAGTAAACTATTTTGTCATTATATATAACTAATTGTGCAATTCATTGATAAAATTAGGAATATTTTACGACTTAGTTGTATTTATTTAGTGGTACTAATATCAAAATACGAGATACGGTAATTTTCGTCATTACAATAACCTTTTAGCTAACGTAGTTATTTAATTGTACTTATAACCAAAGTCGAAATATAGACTTTCTGTAATTTCAATATCCTTTTAGTTGATACTGATATTTAGCTCTCAAGACAACTAATTATTCAAATAACGTGTTAGTAATTTCAGCGACATTATAGTTGTACAACTACTTAGGTAATACTACACCCAATTAGTAAAAAAGCCAATTTGTAACATTATGTCCTTGCAACGTTTATTTAACTTTTAACCATTCTGGTTGTAATAACGTTTGTAAATGGATCTAATGTGGCTTTTATACTTTCATTGAATTGGTTATTTATACTAAATAGTTGTAATTTTTTGATGTGGCAATGCTTTGACAACCACGAAATGCTATTTGGGTGATATTTAACTTTACTGATTGTTATAACATTATTTGTGTATGGAACATGAATCTGGAATATCTACAACATTTTATGGATTTATTATTATGGGCTGTATTTTTTTGTTATGTATTGCGTTAACATTATATGATCACTTATATAGATATTTCTATACAAATGTGAAAATTAAACAAACTTAATGATTATAAAATTAAATGACCTTTAATAATTGTGAACCTTATGAATCTAGCTTATCGACAACTTTTAATGGATATATTATTTTGTGCGCACATATTTTATTATGTATTTCTTGAACATTAAATATTTTTAAAAATAACACATTAAAATATTGTTTTTTTAATTTACATATATTTCTTATTTACAACATTATATTGCCTTCTTATGGATATCGAGGGTACTCGTGTTAGCTGGGAAGATTATTTTTATTTTTATTTAACGAATATGGCCCAATAGTGACGAGAGCTTTTCGGACCAACACCATTCTTTTGCGAATGATTCTGATAGAGCATCGTCCCATTCCAAACTCTATCTCTCTCCGGAGCTTTTGGAACATCAGCTTGATCACAATGGTCACCGGGGCAAGCCAGCCTAAAGGTTCAAACATGTGTGCTGAGTCTAATGACATCAGACTCCTTTTGGTTGGTGGCAGGGCACTTAGCAGCAGCTGGATTTGATACCCAAAGTCGTCGCTTGCGGGATTCCATTGAACGCCAAGTGGCTTGATGGTTTGTTCAATGAGTAAATCAAGTGGTAACCTGCATTCCAGGTGATCCGAAGGCAAGTGCTTCAGCAGTGCGTCTGAATTCGAAATCCACTTTCTTAACGTAAAACAGCAGGTGCTCATCATTGACACAATCTGGTGTTGTGTCATCAATGCCTTTGCTCCCGTTTCCGTACCAGACAATACGTCGTCTACATAAAAATATCGCGGTTGAACTGCTCTCCTTTAAGACTGCGTGCTGTGGAATATGGTAGGCACGTTGTCCTTTAACGCTGATTGATGGAAACAACTCGTTGTTGTCGACCAGCTCCATTTGTCCCAGCATAAGGTATTTTTGCATAAACCTCACGTATTTAGCGGAAAATTCAGGATGTGCCTTTATCTTACGTTCCAGCTGTTATTGACGTGAAATAGCCATCTCATGGGATGGGCGAACCACATAACGGCTATTTGAGTCACGTTGCACAGTTTTCTCGAACTGCTTCTCACAAGCAACTTCGTCAGGTGCGAAATTGCGATGGCACCTCCTTGAGTTGTCAAAACCTTGTTATATCCATATCGATTGTACTATTGTTACAAGCCAGCTCAGTTTCCAATATACATGATATTGACTGACCCAGTGAACCTTGCCTGACAAAACCACCGTAGTGTGGTTTTTTGTGCTGTTGGGGTGCCTAGTGGGCCATGGCGCACTCCTTCCACTATTAATTGAGCAAACACAGCAGCAGATCGACCTAATGTTGGTGTCGAAAATCGGGGTCTGCTAGTGTCAGACCTTCCAAGTGTGACCATTGCATTGAAGATACAATATCTAGTTGTTGCAGTCTTCTATTGGAAGTACAGGAACGCATCATATGTTCGCCCAGACAATTGTAGCATCGGCGACTGCTGGATACGATTTTACGGCGTTCGTCTACTGTGAGCCTCTTAAAATCCGACCAAAAAAATATAGCATGATCCTGAGTGCAGCACGGACATCCTTCAGTATTCTTGATGGCAACTTGATGTGTTCAAACTGATTTTTGCGACTTATGTCGAGGAGCTATGTAACTTGCACTGCAGATTTGACCTATTGCACATAACGAACGAACTTGTGTGTTGGGCTGTCATAAGACTGGCGCTTGCTGCCATACTGAACACAAGACACACCCTCATTTACATACCTCCTCGGATGATAGCCTTGAGGACCGTGAACGTAGACCAAAAAAATAAAAGATCTTTTTGAAAGTAATCCTCTGATGGTGCCGCTGATTATACCGAAGAACGTGCCATTTAAACCAGTGCCCGGATGTTAATAGATGTATTGATTTCTGTTCTTTGTAACTTTTAGTTTGTTTAAATTAAAGAATCCTAAGGCATTGTAAAAGAGCATACAAAGTGATAAGACCAATACTGATGGTATGTTAAAAATATTTTTATTTTGTCATACAAACGATTTTAAACTACATACTTTTAATACATAGAAAAAAGCATAGAATATTTCATTGTATAATTGTAATAAATTTGAATTTAAAATAGACCTCAACTACCAAATCCTACAGCGCATCTTTGGCACCATGGCTGAGCTAGCTGGACAATTAAAGGTGTCAGCGAACTCTTGCATGTTCAGCATGACACCATTAATGCGAAATTCTTTTGGGCTGTGTTTATCATTCAAAATTAAATCTTTTTGCTTGATAGAACCTGAGGAAGAGCACCATTTCTAGGAAAAACGAAAGAAACTTTTAGTTTTTTTTTTTAAATATTCGACTGATGGTTCCTGTTCATACATTTGCATAAGAGATAAACAATAACTGCTCGTGTGTAAATCTTTGTAAACCTGGCAACGTCGGACCGTTTCCGTTACGCTTAGCATGTTTCTGGTGTGCTAGGAAAGCCTCCCGCAATCCACTCACATCTGCGATGTTTTCTCTTAATGTCAGTGATCCATTGACCTATACAATTTCAGAATTAAAAGGCACACTTCCAATCGAATAAATCGTTTCAACACATACATGTCCACCAAAATAACGGTACTCATTGTATTGATCAATAAAACAAGTGGCTCGCTTGGTGAACTCCTCGATGGTATGGTTCGTCCACAATTTACTGAGCTCACCGTGCTTATCGTACTTCCGACCTATGGTTAAAATAAATCAGACAAAAAAAATACAAATACGAATTACTATTCTAAAAGTACCTTCGTTGTCGAAACCATGCGTAAGCTCATGTCCAAGAACAGATCCAAATGAGCCATAGTTTACAAATCTGGAGTAAGCATATCGTATTCAGTAAAAGATTATCTTATTTATTCAAACTTACTCAACACTGTTTTGATTGTAGTATGGATGCTGGAGAATACCTAGCATAACGACTGAAAATAAGATAGGTTTTTTGTTGAAATATACTATTCATATTAAAAAGACCCACTTACAAATAGCATTAAAATCGGTATAATAAAAGGCATTCATATTGAACTGTTGGCCTTCAAGAATATTAACAGGTGACAATTGTAGGTTATGGATTTCTTTGTGTGCCATCCATCGCAATACGTCTATCCTATTTTGAACATGCCTTGATTCGTTTAGTTGAAGTCCCTCATAAATTTCATCCAGTTTACCATCCTTAAATAACCAGTCAGGTAAACCAATTGTGGCATTCATAGCCGTCCATTTTTCGATTGTTCTTGCTTTGCTCTCACCGTCCATCCAGTCTGCCGATTGTACTAGATCTTTAAAAGCCTCCCGGACATTATCTAGCATTTGTTCGAGCTTTGGACGTTCGGTGGCCATGAAAATCCTATCCGCCATCATGTAGCTAATTGCATGTGGCATATAGTCCTTAACCAGATTTAGACAATCTACATTTTTCATTAAATCTAATAATTTTTGCACAGATATAATCCAGAAATACAGTTCAAGTTCGCGCTGTGGAGTTATTTTTATAAACTCTGCCAAATGCACAAAATAGTAAGGATTCGATATGATTATGCTGTCCTTATCGAAGTTTTGCTGATCATTGAACATCGACGAGGACAGAGTATCCAGATACCGATCAATGGGTAGGATACGACTTAGGTTTAAAGTCGCCAAAACTTTTTTAAGTTTTTTTACGGTGGTGGTGGTTTTTTGGCCTTGCTTGTTTCCATGTAGCTTAATCAGCTAAAAGTATAGTTTTAGACATACATTCGTTTCATATTATGCAAATATATACTCACGCTCCTGATCTCATTCCTGAGTCTACTGACAGTGTCCACAGCATTTGGAATTTTTAACTTGCTATAAATAATGTAGGGCTCTGCAACCGTTAATAAAGTTGAAATAATATTAGCAGTGGTACGACGGAATTGTTTGTCATCCATATCCCTTAAATTTAAATTAAAGATGTATAATTTAATATTATATTTTAGATTTAGCATAATATTTACATTTGATTAATTTCTGGAACACCAAGTGTAAGGGTTCCGTTGCCAAATATATCTCTATTAATTCTCAAAAAAACATTTTCATGGGATGTCTTTGTGATTTCTACCTCTGTTTGTATCCAATCAAATGATTCGTAATAATAAAAATAATAATTTACTGAATTCAAGAATGGTGGATACTTTGGTAAATGCCATGACTTCAGTACTTCTTGAATTGTTTGAAATGATGTTTCGATCTGATTGTCTAAATTAGAAAACAAAAACATCTGGTAATTTACTAAAATCATTATCTGAAACTGTTTGCAATCCTTACCAGCGTCTTTGCAAGCCTTGAAGAATATTTTGCTTTGTCGGATGGCATTTGGTGTATCCTT
>JAAAKO020039730.1:0-11658 GCA_010015015.2 Bolitophila cinerea
ACTGTTTGAGTAAAATAGTAAAATTTTAGTCGAATTTATTTAAAATTTTCTTAAAATTAATTTTATGTGAAAAAATATTTTAGATTTTTTTAGGATGCCTAAAAATTAGGAGATAATTATGACGTATTTTTGATTCAGTGATTGTAGTTGTTCTTATTTAAAACGGATTTAAACGCTTAGTATTTAAAATACTGAAAAAGTATTTTGGTATTTTAAACACAGTATTTTAGTATTTAAAAATACTTGTATTTAGAAATATTATTTAAAAATTATAAAATATAAAATACTTTTTTGAAAAAAGTATTTTAAAAAAACAAATTACAAAAAACTTTTTTGAAAATAGTATTTTGAAAATAAAAATTAAAAAATATGTAATTGAAAATTGTATTTAAAATTCTAGTACTCGTACTATATTATTACATGAGACAACGACAGCACTGAACGACGGCACACCGACTTTGTGGTGTCTAGAGTGTATGCTATAGAACATATGTAATATATTGAATATAATTGATATATAGAGCGATAGAGAGAGAGAGAGAGAAGGTTGTAAGTAATGTAGGAATGCAGTTAATTGTATTAACACAATCAAATCAAATGATGATGTACTAGGGCATATAATTTCCAGATTAAATGAGAGCACGCCAAAATTTACATAAAATTCATTTGTTCGCATTATTAAAGCAATAATTGAATCAACGGTTTTTTTGTTGTTGTACGCCACCCTCTCATTTTACTGTAATCTCATCGTTGCGTGTGGTCTATATATATAAATGTCTTCATGGCGAGCTTTTTATGATTATACAATTTTATCCATGACTTAACTTTCATAAAGACCAAATCATATCGAAATGAAGACACGTGAAAGCATCAGCGATGAGCTTGTGTATAAAAACACACACACACAGAACACAGAAACACAGAACACATAAATGTGTATTTTCTGATGTGGAATAAAAGTATAAAAGTATTAAAATAAAAATGGATGACAGGAATAGATAAGCGGTTACGAATAAAGCAAAAGCATCTCCATTCATTTTTTCTGAATTCTGATTCTGAGCATGTCTCCTAAAGAGCTTTATAGTTTTGTGCTATTTCTCTCTGCATCAAATCTGAGAGTGCAGCATACTCTTAGACTCTACGAGTGTATAACATGTTCGACTAAGATGGTATTATCGGTTGCGCATGTTTAACTAAGATGGTATCACCATCTCGTACGTGACACGTATACTGTATTCAGGCGAGAAGAGTGTTACTTCCATCGACTATAAATTGCTGCATATGCAATTTACAGTACTTTCAAAGTCATAGACGAGAAAAACTGAAAAAAGATCTGTGTCTGTTAACTAAGTAAGGTATTTATATCCGACACACAGGATTTGCTTGATATGCAATATATATAAATAGATATAGTATTATTATATAATCTATATCGTTTTACGTAAATGGAGATATAAACCGTGGACGTACAAAATACATATATTTCATTTTGTTTTAAAGGATATATTATTCATTATACAGTTTAAGTGAGATTTAATGGTTTTTGGTGGTGCGAGCATTGCGTGATGTATCACACGTTCAGGTTTATACGATCCATCGATACTATATATAACTAATCTGGGCATTCAATTTTCCATTCGAATAAAAGGAAAACAAATCGCCGAAATTTGATGCATTTTATCCACAGCGTTCCAGTTTATTAGATTAGCTATTCCACGTTCGTTTTTAGAGTTCGTTTTCCGAGTTCGCTTTTCGAATGAAAACCATGTTCCGTATAAATCCTGCTGATTAAATATGGTAATCTTGATTTCAAAATATCTTGTTGTGTATACAGAAAGGACAAGAATATAGTAATAGTAGTATATGTATATATACAAACATAGTGTATTAATCCACTCGCATAGCGCTGGATTCGAGCGGTGCTTTTAATTGTTTTGGTACATGAAATAAAACCATATATAATATAAATACATATATATATATAGTAAATCATATACTTGTACAAACTAATTGTTCAAAGTTGCTTATGCTTTTATGTTTTGGAGAATTTTATTTAATTTTATCGAATTTTATGTCTTTCAATTTAATTTTAATTTAAATTTCATTAATAATTCGGATGTGTATATTGAACGGGTGTATGATTAAAAACACACACGAAAAGCTTTATTGAAATAAAATGCAACTATGTAACAAGGTAATTTAAATAATCAATGCAATAGAGAAGCTGTTAAAGAGTAATATGCTTTATTTCTAAAACACTTTGTGCTTTTTAATATTTAATTATTAAGCCTTAAATTAAAATACCACGATATCGTGTCTCGTTTAGCAAAGAGCCAGCGTTTCTTTGTCTGCAAACATTAAAATACACTAATTTTGAATTATTTTTTATTCTTTTAAATGTTTCCTAAATGTTCCATACATAGTTTTTCAACATAAAGACAAAACAAGTATAGTTTTATAGGATATATTATATTATATATATAATAAACGAAATAGAGTCATCAAAAATGAAAACCTTTCTTTGTTTGATACTTTCTTATGTTATATTATATTTATATTGTGATTGTATATTGTTCTTTTTGCTGAAAATAGAAAAATGTATTTATGCTTAATATTTACATAAATACATTTTTCTATTTTCAGCATAAAGAATATTCACCAGTTTAAAAAAATACTGTTATTTATTTATATGTATCTATAAATATATTGGTTAAGCTTTTATTTTTAGCGTAGCCATGCTTTACCCTTAAAACTTGTAATGTGATTTTATTAAAAAAAAATATTATATTCAAAATATGTGGTTTAAATGAGTTATTGCCAGCCCGTTGCTCTCAGGCCGTATTCGGCCTGTCAAGGTGTTTAGAAGACGACATGCATATTTTATTTATAATCATTTCATATCAATTTAAATTAATTAAAACATCAAAAGCTATTAAAAAAGTAGTAAAAAATAGCAGAAAAAAGTAGCGCCAATTCAAGAAATTTTTAGGGTAGGAGGAACAAATGAAATAAGTTAATTTTTTTTAAATTAAAACGAGAAAGGCAGAAGATTTATCATTTTATAATGTATCACAATATCAGATAAAAAGGGCTCTTATACAGGAGCCATAGCAATGGAACGGAGTCATCAACGGACCTAAAATCCCAGGTTTCACTACCTTCTCCGCTACTACACAAAATACGCCTTTTTCTTATATAATATTAGTAACTCTGACAATACAGCAATAAAAATATCTCATACCGTTATGAGAATCCCTTACGCAGTTTTACATTTCTTGTAGTAAGCCGCATTGTGATAGCATCCGTATATCTTCCATACGATTCAATACTACCTCCACCATTAGCTAAACTGGTGCTCTGATCACTTATGGTTAACAGGCTAGTCTACAGCTACTGATATCTATGGATGCTAACGCCCCTAATATCTGCTGGGGTAGTAGTGACACAAACTCTAGAGGTAAAAGGACCTTCTAGAATTTTCAACAAATACTAATCTTTTAGTTTTAAATATGGAAATACTAGCCCACGTTCGTAACCAAAGTAAGGAAACAGATAATGGACTTCACCTAGCAACCAGCCGATTAGCAAACTCAATCACTGAGTGGCACATATCGTCTGAAGTATCAATGTCTGATCATAAATGCATAGAATTTAAATTACTCTCTGAAAATAACATTACAGACTTACCTAAACACAGAAATCCCAGGAAAACAAACTGAAATAGGTTCAGGGAGCGTCTTTTTAATTTAAGCATTCCAAATCACAACCCACTCACAAAAGAGGATCTCGAGATATCCGCCACTGAATTGACTTGTGCACTTACCAAATCATTTTAAGCTAGCTGTCCCATCTCGCTTAGAAACAAATCCGTCTGGGTGAAGTAAGAAATTGCAAACACGACCGGAACGATTCTATGAAGAGATGATGTACGCAAAAAGACTGTATTAAAAAGAGCTAAGAACATCTCAAAAAACTAATAAATGAAATTGTGTGGTGAAATAAAGACGGTGTCAGCTACCTTTAAAATCACAAAAAAAACTCCATCGACAAAGACGCTCATAGTGGTACAATGTTGCTCAAGGATGACACCAACACGGCTAACCATACCGAAACTCTGATGCATCTGATGAGCACTCATTTTCCAAACTGTGCTTTTAACGATCAGACTGAACACAATACTATACATTGTTCGGAGTCCAATCCAAACTGGAGCTTAGCCTTCATCATTTTAACGATTGATATATTCAAATGGGCCTTATCCACTTTTAAGCCGTACAAAGCGGCAGTCCCGAACGGTATCTATCCAGTTATGCTTGATCCAGTAATTATGAGTTCAACTCTAGGTCATATCCCTGAACGAAAGTAACTTTACAGAATGAGGCTAACTTATTTACGCTGATGGATCGAGAATGAACGGTCGCTCGGGTGCAGGTATCTTGTCACAAAATAAAAAACATAAATATCTTTACCCCATTAGGGAAATTTGATCTACGGAGCACAACTACTGATTGAACAATAAGTAAAGGACGAAAATATACGTTTCTTTTCAGATAGTCAAGCTTCTTTACGCGCTATTGACACATACATAACCAGGTCAGGATTAGTCAAGGACTATCAACTAACTCCTAACCTATTAGCCCAACATAACTCTATCGAGTTAATATTGATCCCAAGCCATTCTGGCTTTATGGGAAACGGAATTGCCGATGAACTGGCACGTAAAGGATCAGAAGCCACTCTTATCGAACTGGAATCTGCCATTGACATACCCCAATCCCTCAGGAGAACAAATGTCCTAAAACCGCATGAATGAACTACATACTTTAAAATGGGAGACAATTGATACTTGCAGACTATCAAGATCAGTCTTCAAAAAACTTAACAAAAATTATTCCTCATTTTGTATTAACTGTGGTCGACGTATGTTAAAAACACTATAACAAAAATTCTAATAGGAAAATTCACTCGCCAGAACTCAGTTTTATAGCATTTAAGTATTTTAAATAGAACAAAATTATATTTGAGATACTGATAAACTATAATGCTAGTTCAACCCAACCTCTGAATAGTAGCAAAATCTCGACAAAAAATCTCGAATGTCAAAATTTGTATTCAATATAATTAATAATTCGGACATTTCTGGGACAAAACATCTCGAATGTCAAAATTTAAATTCACTATAATTAATAATTCGGATATTTCTGGGTTATTCGAATGTTGTTTTGTTAAAAAATTATGCGCTCATAATACTGCGCGCGCCTAATACTTTATCAGATCGAGATTTTTTATCGAGATTTTTTTGTAGAGATTTTTTGTCGAGATTTTTCCAGCCACCTCTAAATACATTTTACTGTCCCCCTCATAATAATTACCATTTTACAGCATGTTAATATATAAATAAAACAAGTTAATATAGCAAAAACAAAGATAACCTGATTATCCACCCTTTTCCGATAACCAAAAAAATCGGTTCTACAGAATTATCTTTATTTGCCAAATGCAACGAAGTTGCCGACACTTGATTTGTCAGCAAAAAACAAGGATAATCATATAAAAATAAAATCATCGTTTTGACTTCTAAAAACGAGGAGAAAACACGCCACCTACAGTGCGTTCTATGAAGAAAAAGTTCGCATACTTTTTGTACCATAATGTACATATATCCGTTAAAGATTTCGTATAGTACGATTGTTGGGACTTTTCTTCAGTCCTGAATAAATTTTGGATAATCACTGATTTGCTATTAGCATGATTAATTTATCAGAGGTAGATAATCGTCTGATTAAAAAAAATATTTCTTCACTTTTGATCAGAGATTTAATTAGAGATAATAGCTAATCGCTGATCTAGTAGCTAATCATCGTTTTTGACAGATTGCGTCAATTTACAATATGATTTAATATGCGTGCAATCTATATAGAGCCGATGGCACGAAGTTAGGTTAGGGTTATATTGTTGCAACTTTTTGTTAATCAAATGATTTAATCACGGATTAAGTTCAATCATTACTGAAGAAATTAGCTTTTAGTATAATTTTTACATAGAAATGGTCAGTTAACAAGTTGACGACATTTAAAAAAAGGCAATTTGGTATATGCATTTATATATTTAGTTGTATATTTGTAGATTTTAAAATAAAGATAAAGGTATATTGCAACGTTGCTAAAATTATTTAATTACCAATGCGTTATTATCGTTTAAAAAAGGAATTATCGTTGCTGTGCCAAAAAAAAACAGAATTGTTCCAAATTATTACAACAACATTTCAAGTAAACCAATATTTAAATAAAAAAATATTTTATACGAATTTGACTGTTTCTTATTTTTTTTTTTTGCTGGTTGCAAGTGGAAAACAAAATACATAGATAATTATAATTTGATAAGAACATTTTTATTATACATGTATGGATGGTCCAAAAATAAAAGTGTTCTAAAACACACACACGATGATACATTATAAATGTATAATAAGTATATAAATATTTAATAATAAATATCAATTAAATTTCAATTTTAAAAAAAAACTTTTTTTTAAAAAAGCTGTTCGCCTATTTTTAATCGTGCTTTAAAATTAAAACATGTTATAATTTAAAGACCGAAATAAATCCTCCTGATTTAATAAATTTTACTGGTTTTATAAGTTTTAAAATAATTTTAAAACAGAATAAAACACCATGAAAATAAAACACGGTTTCCGTAGGTAGGGAAAATACCCGATCTCTTGAAGAACTCTGCAATCTTACTAAGAAGAAGAAGGTGGAGCGAGTAAATGGGATCTTGTTGGAGTGGAAAGACTGGACTTATGATGGTGCCGAGGAAATGAATCGAAGATTAGATTTTCCCGCACCTGTAGGTTGAGCTAACCGAGTTACCCAACCGGTGCAGGTGCTTGATTAGTAGGCCGTAGGCAGTGACCCGTGAGGATACCACAGACCAATTGGCGCTTTGAGTAAAGTGCCAATTCAGTTACTCTCGCACTATAATCTAAGAGACCATACCAGGCTAACAGGAGACCTTAAAGATAGTCATTGTTACACCTGCTAACAGTTAAGCATTAGTCCAGACTTGAATGTGGAAGCTCTTAGCAATTTCAGGGGAACTATCAAGATAATGGAATGGAGTCTCCTACAAAAGCTGCATCAGTTATTTTGTATGTCTTAAATGAATAATTATAAAACAGATTGGAAAACAATGGTTCTAGATCGAGCTAAATACATCGGAACATGATGGAAGGTGGCGTCATTTACGCAGAATGAGAACACGGAGATGGCGCCCTGGAAGGTTTATCATGGTATATTAATCTAATGCCATACCGAAAAAAATGGTTTTAGTTAGAGCAGTTTCTTGCGTGTGTTATGTCTCCGGTTCGCGGCTCGCAATGTTTTAAATAAAAGATTCACTTAAAATAATAATAAGATTCCAACAACACAGGTGTACTTACCGTCTAATTGATGAGAAATATTGCTCCAAGAAGTTCTTGGCATGTTCGAGAACAACATCTTGCTTACGAACTTCGTTTGATGTAACTGGAAAATTGCCATTGAGCATTATGCTTCCCATGCAAACAGATCGACTGCATGCCAGACCCTGGGTTGGAACCTAAAACCATGTAAAAGTCCGTTATTTGAATTCATTTTCGAAACTTTATTCTTTGCTTTAGGTTGAACTTAAATGATATGCTTGCGTATACAGTACAAATTCTACATATTATAAGTTAAATTTAAGTTTGGCTTTGTTAACAACTTCGCGTACAAATTTCATTGCAAACAGAATTGTGTAAATGTGTAGAGAAGTACACATTTCCTGTTTTACTTATCTATGTACATTTCGACAGCACACTTGAAATGAAAAGTTTCGCATTCAATTCTCTTTCTCTTTCTATATATAATATAATATATAAATGTAGTGTTAGCGAGCGTCCCGAAAAAACAATGTACACATTTACGAGATTCCGAAATTGAAAAATACGGTCTGCTATATTGAATGCATAGATTGTACAAACTAAACACTTAATTGTATTTCACTTGATTGTTAGCGTAACTCTAACTAATGGTAACTAATATTAAGGATGTTAAAAGCTGTATAATAATTTTTCAATGATATATATAAAAATTATTATTCTTTAGGCGGATCTCTGTAATTTAAATTTTAAAAATATTTAGAGATAAGTCCAATAAAAAAGTCGGCGCTCTAATTACACATATAATATTTTCTTTTTAGTATTCGATCAATGATCTCTCAGAATGGCTAAATATATAAAAAAAATTGCAAAATATTATTATGATTATAGTTTTAATATAAAAATACTTTTGTAAAAATAAAAAAAATCATTATTTAAGAATGCAAATTTAAATATAAGCTAAAAAAATGGACCCAATGTAGTACATATTTATATAGGACAATTTTAAGTTAATTATTAAGTAAAAAAACATTTTTTCTTAGATAAATTATTTTTGTTTGGTATTTTATCCGGTACTACCTATATTTATTAAAAAAAATTCAGTACTTTTTTTAAACGATTAGTTACTAATGCCGGATTTCTACCAAGTAGCCATGCGGACATTTTGTATCCATTTCAGTGGAAACAGTGGCCATTTACTTGGCCATTTGAATGAAATTGTTTATGAGGTCGCCATTTAGGAATAAAGAACCAACATATGGCCACTTATTTTGCGGGTTGGTTATTTGTCAGGTTGTATATTGTGTTAAAACATTATGTTTGAGTGCTGTATTTCAAAATAGTGGCTAATTGGTCATTTGGACCATGACAACTTGGCCACTAGATGGAAATCTGGCATAAGCAATAAAAATAACCATAGCACCCACAGTGATATGCTGATTGGTATGGACCTCTTTGGAAAAAAAATCTAATCTCTTTAAATACAATACTATCATGACATAATTCAGTACCCTTATACCTAACACCACAATTAATCAACGGGCAATTATTCTCGGACAAATCATCTCGACGACAATTCATCACAATTTATAGCGATAACATTTCTAGGCGTTAAGTATTATCGCCGACAATCATTTTTCTCTATGACAATTCTACTCGGCGTCCATTCATCATAAGAGGAGGAAATCGTCTTAACAGAATTTACGATTAACTATACTTTCATTGACATTCTTCTCGCAATTATCATTCTCAGCGATAATTCATCTCAAAACAATTCTAATCTCGATAATTTCATTATAATGAGAATTCTTATCGTGATAAAGCCAGTTGTGACTTAAGGTCACGATTTTTTTCGTGACGTTAAGTTTCTTGACAATAATGCACAGTGCCATGGAATTCACATGGTTGCACCAGTTTTATTAAAAATAACACCCCGTTTTTTAATTATGTTTGTGGGAAGCACAGAGACATCACCGAACTTGATATTAAGCCAAAAAGTGTGATCGAAAGCTTTTTTAGCCTTACCGTTGTCCCCGGACCACCTCTTTTATTATTCTGTCTAGTTCAATGTTAACGTCGTTAATTGCATCGGGACCATTCATAAGTGGACCACTAAACCGCAGTTAAACATCAGCAGCAAACATACGGCATACGGTAATCACCACGTAAGCATGCATTTGGAAGATCATTAATGAACATAGAATAAAAAAGTGGACCAAGTATTGGGCCTTGGGGAACTCCACAATAAAGATCAGCATACGATAAACAAACACAATCTATGCATTTCTAACATCATCAGTTATTTTTAAGAGAGCTGACGTGGTAATATAGTGCCGTCTAAAACCGGATTGTTTCTCAGACAACAAATTGTTACAGGAAATATGCGCGTTATTTGAACTTTCATTAGCTTTTCCATGCATTTAGAGAAAACCGGCAAAATACTTATTGGTCTAAAATCATTTAGGATTTTGGCGATGGTACTCTAAGCAAAGGAATGACCTTGGCTCGTCCAATAACTAGGAAAAACACATTTTTGAAACGCAATTGATTTATTGAATCTGAAGAAACTCTTATCAGTAATACCTATTCTGCTAATATTCGGCCAAAGAACCTTAGTTGGAAGTAATGAACTTAGGTTAGGTTCATAGAATTTGGACTTAGTAGAATCTTAAATTCGAATGACATTATTTCGCAGTTCCACGAAAAAATCCCAATCTGATCTCTCGCCAGGGTACATGAGCATTATGTCTCTGCCAATAAAAGAAAATTGGACTTTGTTACATGGACAATGATTCGTAGTCCATTTTATTTTACTATGTAGAAAAACACCTCTCAAAACGTGTTAATACTGCATTTTCAAAAAATAAAATGTTCATCAATACCTACAGTTTTGTATATTTTATACCACTGCATTTTGTTAATTCCTACTAAAAGATCATTATTGTGAATTCTTGAATAATTTCTAAAGAAAGATTCAGCAGTCGGAGTAAATGTAATCGGAACTGAAAGGGACATAAAAAGGAGATCATGGTAGGAAATACCAGGAACTCTAATCTGGCTACAGATCACAACATTATCAGGACTGCTAGTGATAAAAAGATCAAGGCTTTTGGTGTCAGATGCATAGGCTCATTGATAATGATTGTGAGATCGTAAGTGGCAAATGATTATTGAAACGTAATAATGCATTATTAGAAGAACTCATGTCCACATTGAAAGCACCTGCAATGAAAATCTCATCATTGGTTGGACCCATTTCGATAATAACACGTTCGAGAGCCGAAAAATTGTTAAGCGTAGGTGGATTATATACTGAACCAAATAAACATGAAAAATTATTGGACTTAAGCTCGATGAATAAAAACTCTAGTGGCTCAGTACTGTTTGAAATTTTAACTCTAACTAAAATGGACACACCCCTACAACAAGTGCGTTCATGCCGGAATAAATTAAAACTGTCAATTGCGAGCATCGGAATGCGATGAGTCAAGCTATGTTTCAGAAATAAAAATAACACGCTTATTTTGATTTATTCTTCTATAATGTGTTAATTTGATAAATGTTAATCACAAATGTTAGGGAAACAAAAATTTCATCCATGGGAAGATGGTTAAAAAGATATTAAAACATCAAATTGGCGGATCCTTCAAAGAAAGCTTCATGGGCATCACGAAGAAGAGCAACTCGGACACTATCACAAAACTCGGCAAGACATAAACTGAATGAATAATATTCAAAATATTGAAAAAATTCTGCACCCACAAAAGTACTTTAAATAAACGAAATCTTTTCTTTGGGATTCCGTTTTTATTAAGTTCAAGTAATCGTTTCAGTGGTTTTTGGAATATATTAGTTACCGGTGTCTCTTGATTGGCCTAAAACCGATTGGCAGAATTACAACTGAATGATACGATTGGCCGAATCGCGATTGGACAAATCACAATTGGCCAAAACACGATTATTGCACACATGATTAACCGAATACAGTACTTTAATACGAGCCACTGGATGGAACACAGCCATTGTGAATGCGAATTGCATTTTCAGATATCGGCAATGGCGGGTGGTCGAGTATACGACCACTTACCTTCGCGTGCATACGGCTCGTGGGAAAAATGACGGATTACGCCCGTAGTATTTTAGACATCAAATATACGTCAAATAAAAGTTGTAGTTGAGAGGATTTAATTTTTAGCCGATTGCAAATATTTTCCCCAAATTTTCGAAAAAAGTAAATAAAAAAAGAAAATTGCCCCACG
>JAAAKO020039741.1:0-27737 GCA_010015015.2 Bolitophila cinerea
CTGGGCCACCATATAACGGCCGCATATGACACGAGCCAAATAAAACCAATCGGCCATTTTTGGTGATAGAACGAACGCTTCACTACACTGCCAGAAAGCATTGGTGGCTCTCATGAGTTTGTAGTCCATGTGGTCTTTCCATTAAAGTTTACTATCTACACCTTAGGTATTTAATCTTGTAGACTCTTTGAACTGCGTTTGGTCGTAGATGGTCTTAGATGGTCCGGAGATCATTCAATCTCGTGTTCCTAGTAAAGAGAATCATTTTGGACTTATGGGATTAACCGAAAGACCTAAATTTATCACACAATCCAGGAAGTTATTGTGTTAAGAGCGGTCTGCATGAGATCACACAAAACGCTTTGGCATGTTTGCCAGATATAAGTACAGTGATGTCGTCGGCATAAGCTAAGGAGAAGAGGCCTCGCTCGTTGAGTCGGACAACGAGTTCATTGACCACCATACTCCAAAGCAAAGGTGGTAAAACACCATCTTGGGGAGTTCCCCTTCTCGCCAAAACCTTCACTGCGTCGCCATCGATACTAAAATGAACGATTCTATGCCAAAGCAATGAATCGATACATCTAGTAATCGTAGCGTGGACACCGTGAAATTAACATGCTCTCGGAACGGCCTATTATTACCTACATTATTGAATGCGACCTTTTGATATCCGGGAAAGTTCCATTTCGTAAAGTGAGCTTTCTATCCTGGTCACCAAAATGCGAAGGGCAGAATCAACAGACCTACCAGTTTGTTAGGCGTGTTGGTTACTGTGTAAAGGGTAGCTCAGCAGAGGTTCATCCCTAATAAATCGATCGATGATACGTTCGATTGTTTTAAGAAAGATAGGCCTGAAGGATTTGGCAGTAGCTCATATAGATGTTGCACAGGGGGAGCTTATTCATCTTCAGGCCATTCTGAAAAATAGCTGGAAATATTTAATCATCCCCGGGTGATTTATAAGGGGCAAAAGTTTGTATCGCCCACACAACTTTGTCAACACTTATCATTGATTCCGCCACTGCCCAGTCTGAGTGACCACCATGGACAGGATTTACCTGACCGGATGGTTCTTAGGGGACAGGATAACTCAAAAGAACTTCGCAGGTCATCTGTTAGCCGACATATGGCTAGCTCAAGACCCTCGATAGGGCCCGTTATTGTGTCCTGATGTAGTTTAAGTCACTCGGAAAGAGTTTCTTTAAACTCGCCCCAATTAGTAGACATACGATTTGTAGTCTTAGTCGAGTAGAAATTCGGTATGTACGATTTTCAAAG
This sequence comes from Bolitophila cinerea, assembly GCA_010015015.2. NCBI lineage: Eukaryota > Metazoa > Arthropoda > Insecta > Diptera > Mycetophilidae > Bolitophila > Bolitophila cinerea. The sequence goes on from JAAAKO020039741.1 coordinate 1,282, forward strand.
TATATTCACCGGTGGTCAGAAGAAATGATATCTTTTGATACTTTCCAATTTCTTATAAAACCGTCCTTACTGAGAAAAAGTCAAAAAAGTACTTCTTGTCTTCGGGAGGTGACAAAGGTTAGTTCAGCGCCAGTACTGACGATTTCCAAGTTTGTCCCCGCCAATAAACTGAGAAGGTTTTCACCTCTGAAGTTAGTGTCAGATCAACCCCACACGATATGGTGAGAATTGGTGTCACACCCAGAAGTCAAAGGGATATTATTCCTGGTGCAAAATTCGACCAGGTTGCCTAGGGGGATCGTTTGGTATATAAATAGAGGCAAAATATCCACCTGAGCGGAAAAAAGATTTAGACAGCCTCCATGTATCGTCCAAAAAACTGGGCAAGCATAGTGACATTGATGTCGTTATTTGCAAAAATGCAGGTTCTGGGACAGAGTGACACGTTAGCAGAGAAAACTTGCCCAAAGTTCTTCATTAGTCAGTGAATCGCATTTTTGCACAATGTATGAAATGAGAAATGAGTTCTTGAAATACAATGTTGTTTTTAGGGTTAAAAAAAAAATATTTGTTGAAAAAATGTAACACATGTGATATGAATTGACTTATATTTGTATATTTACAAATATTTGTAGATTTAGTAATATTTGTATAGTTAATATTTATTTAATATTATATAATATCTATCGTCTTATGTATTTTTTTAAATATGTTTTATTAAAAAATGGCTTTTTATAATAGTTCTCGCGACTCCTCGAGAATTCTCGAGAATGAAATAAATAATTCCCGATTTCTCGAAAACGAATAATAGTTTGAAAATGCTTATCGCTAGTTCTAGTTTCCCGTTATTAAAATTACCTGAGCCATTAAGAAAGGTTGTAAATACTAATTTATGTCAATATATTTTTTAATTAATTTAAAAAATAATTAATTATTTATTTATAATTCAAATTCGGAGAAAAGTATCAGAACAAAATCCTTTTTATCTGCGACTTAATCTATATTTTTGTCTATACATTTCTTTACCGCAATAATTACTAATTACCTAATATCAATATTTTATCAGGTTTTACCAGCTACGAGTCCCCGCCAACCGGTGGCGCCCATCTGAGCTATGGTCCACCGACGCACATCTCGCACACAGCTCCGGCATCGCATGATTCACACAGTGCACCCGGCCATTCCGGACCTTCCCTGGGTCCCGTACAGCATCACCTCGAAATCTCTGCACCAACTTACCTGCCCTCGCAAGTGTCCTACGATAGCGCCTATCATGCTGGAGCCAGCGCTGGTGCTCCGATTTCATCGTACGGAACACCGGCCGAGGGTGCTCCGGTTGCAAGCTACCTGCACTCAGCACCAATCAAAGGTACGTTGTTTACATTCGGCGCACGGCTGTCTCATCGCGTCATGCCTCATTACGACGACGGACGCCCAGGCCTATCCAACCATATAATTTTTCCCGACATTGTATAGGTTAATCAGTATATACTATGTAGTATTTATATACAATTCATGGTGCTTATTATGCTATATACTACTCGCGAGTAAATATATAATATATATACAAGAAACACACTGTCGCAAATCGCAGAAAACCACAGAAAACCGCAGAAATGAAAGTGAAATTAATTTCGTTCAACGCGCACGCAAGCTCGCACATTTGTTTTTATTCGACTTGATATCAGTTAAAAAAGATATTATATGTATATATCGAGTTTGTTGTTGTGGTGCTGTGCGTGTATGTGCACCGGTTTGCATAAAAATGACAATACCAAAATGCCTGCATACGAATGCATTTTTTATAAATATAAAGACGCGTTTTTTGAGAGACTACATTCAAGTGGTTTTCTCGAGTGGCTTAAGCGTTTGTTTTAATTCATTGTATAAATATTATTAAGCTATGGTGCGGCTTTATTATAGGCTATATTAAGCCACACGAGTAGTATGCATTTATTGGTGCATTTGCAGTGTATTTGCAGTGCATTTGAAGTGCAATAAATTTAATTGTATATTTGTAGTGTAAAATTACATTTAATCTGAAGCTTTGAGTAGCTTAAGCGAGCTCATTAACGTTTTGGCGCCATTGAAATGATTTTTCGGTTTTCCTATAGCAGCTCATTCACGTCCGGTGGTCGCGGCGCGGCGTGGCGGGAAACACTGGTTTACTCCTCCAAATCTGGGCATTCGTATGTAGTTTGAGAATGTTGAACAGCTGCGCTCGAGCGTAGTTGAGAAATCAATCTAGTTTCAGCTTAAAAAAATATACTTTCATAGGTAATGCGCAAACGTGAAGCTAATTAAAAATGCAGTTTCCGTTTTATATGTTGTTTTCATTATTTATCCAAATGTATATCCATATTTAAATCGAACTGACGATGACATAACCAGCTTTTGCCAATGACAATAATCCACTTTTATTTTTGTATATCTGAATAGTTGTGCACCAACACCCGACTGACTTGTACCCACCACTGACCGGACCAGCATCAGCTAACGACGACGGCCATAAGTCTCAAGCCATTAACAATGCTGCCGATGCCTTGCGGGACATTCTGCGCAAGCTACCGCTTAAGCTATACGATCACACGCACAATGACGCCACACAGGACAGCCACCATGAGACACACCACGACGAAACGCACGTTTACGAGCTCAGCGACCACCAGGGTGACTCCCACGACTTACAACAGCACCATGACGCACAAGCCACACAGGGTCCTCGGCCCGAGACCATACACTACGAAACGAAACCCGTACAATACGATATTCCCGCTGATCCGGTGCCCCAATTCAAACCCCTAAAATCCACTAATCTCGTATCGTACGGCTATCAATTCGGCCCCATCGAATCCGTAACGCATCTGACGTCCGTTAAAACGTCATACGGAAAACCTCCGCCAAAACCTCAAACGCAGTGGGTGAACAGTCCTGTAGCACCATCATCAGCGCAGCATAGCGTCTATGATTCCCATTCTCCACTTAACGTGTATCACACTATGGCTTTGAAGAACACACACGCACATCCACAGCAATCACAGCAATCACAGCATCAATCCCATCCTCCGCAGTTCTCACCGCACCCACAACATCCCGGCGAAGTGTACTACACGGGATCCCAGCAACACGAACAGATCGTCGATAATCATATACATCATCAGGCGCCCCCGGCTTACCAAAAGTCGTCCCCTGTCGCCGGTGGACACGGCTTTGAGATTCACAAATCTATCGAGTACGATCTGAGTCCTCGCGTGGTCTCTGGGCCACATCCTCCACAGCACCTGATGGCACAGCGACGACGTTACGTCCGACGATATTGAACACCTCAAATCGTGTGATATAGTACCTGCTTAAATATATATGTATATCGAGTGTGCTATAGTCTGTCGTATGTGTGTATATGTTGTGATGTATGTGTATTTATATGTTGTATATATATATGTGTTAAATTATATCTCTGCTGGAAAATAATTAACACCTAGTTGATATTGTATTTAGTGATTTAGTAGCCATTTGAAATTAACGTTTTCCTTGTATTCTAAATGCATTTGTATTTTTCTTGCATTTACAGCGAATTATGTGAAGAAATGGTAGGTGCGCAGGAGACGCAGGAGTGGTGAAGGACGTGCCTGGCAATCCGGCACGCAATTTGGACTACTAAATTACCATTCATATTCAATGAAAATCGTGTGATCCACAATACATTTTTACGTAAAATAGTATTTTTAAAAGTAATTAAAAAACAATGTACCTTTTTCTTTCTTTGATTCAATAGGGAACTGCATTACCTTTTTTACATATCATATTCTGCTCTACCTAGACGTTTATAATAAAACATATTATTATTATTATTATAATTATTATTATTATATAAAAAAATGCTTAAAATATTACTAAACACCCGCAATTTATTATATTGGAATAATCGGTAAAAGAATATTTTAATCAAATTACATTTTCAATTTATTGTATACGTATAAATAGTATATTTAATACCTAAATATACTATTTTATTATATATTAGGAGACAATTTCGCTTAGTCAGATACCATATGAATGCATATTAAATTTATGTTATTGTATATTTATTTTAAAAACCGTTATATCTATGTCATATAGTTAAGTGTAGTTACAAGTGAGGGGTGAATAAATTAATAACGAATTCAAAAATAATGCTTTGGTTTTATTGTGAAGTTAATTAATTGCGGAAGTGCGGGGAGAAAGTGTTGTTTGCTAGTTTGCGGTGAGTATTTGTTTTTTGTGTATAAAGCTGACTAAATGGATAAATATTTGATTTAATAACAAAATACAGGGTTTTAGTTGTGTTATTTATTTAAGAAAACATTTTTTTGTAGGTAAACTAAAGGCCATTATTTAATTTGTTATGGAATACACGCACAATTAAATATAAGAAATTCAAAGTAGTTTTAGTTTCGTGTTTACTGCTACAGAATCTCTCTCATAACTCTCTCGCTTTAGCCCCTCTCTAGCCCGCATAACTCTCATACCCCTCTCGCAGTGCTGCCGAAGTGCTAAATTTAAAACTTGACTCTCACAGTTTGGACAACCTTGGAGTACCTTAATCTAAAAATCTTGGGTTAAAGAAAAAATGGATTAATATTTAGTGATGTAATTCTATCTTTTATTATATTTACCTCGATATTTACCGATGATGATTGCAAAAAATATAATTTATTTATAATTTTATTTTTCTGGCATCTCAAAAAACCGCTTAATTTCCTTCAAATTGAAATCGATGAGAAACTTTCATCAATTTTCTGCAATATATCAATCTAACACTTAAAACATTCAAAATAGTTTTTACGTTTTTAATGTTTTAATTTTTCTTCGTTTTTTATTCATTTTTCTTTTTGAATGTAGAGTTTGACTATAAATTCAAATGTACTTCGATTGGCCGAATGATGACGATTGATGAAGATTGGCCGAATCAAGATTATTCGTCATCCCTATAAACAAAATATTGTTCTGGATTTTTTTCGATGGTGCTCTTATAATACTTTTTTTTCGCTAAGGAGAGGCAAAGCATTTAAATTTAAAAATCATCCTTTTTTTTACAGTTTTTTTGATGATTGTGTTTAAAGTGTATTCAACTCTAATGGCAGCGAGCAACAGATAAATACCCTACATTTTTAAGCTTATACTTGAGGTTTTACTATTTCCCATTGTCGAGCAGAAATAAAAGTCGAATCATTCTCCGGCAAACCTATTTAGAACCATTAGATAAAAGTATGGCGTAAAAAATAAAACAAGAGAGGGTATTTTTATATATATTTGTTACGCCAGTAAATAAAAAGCAATGGCGGTTCCTTTAAGCGGATTAAACTATGGCGCTTACGGCCATACACCTTTTCTATTCCCTGATAAATAAAATTTTAGATTTTGCTGTATGTGGAATGATTTCTGATTTTACAATAAACATTTCCATAGAACTCCCTTAAAATAATTTTAAATAGTCGATTATAACTTAAAACCACTCTCCTTCTCTTAAGAGATTTTCGGGTGTGTTTATTGTTATTTAGGTTATGATTCGACGTGATTCGGATAATTAGCTTTAGGCCAATCTATAGAAATTGCTATCTCACACCTTTTTACAATTAATAAATCATACTAAAACGGAGCGTAATAGCCGATGGAGGAGTACGGGAGTAAATGCCTCGGAAAAGAAGTACAAATACTGCGATCGGAGTACTTCGGCAGCGCTGCCCTCTCATCTTCTGCGTCTCTATTTATTTATGTTTCTCTCTTTTCATTTTATCTCTTTCCCATGAAGCTTTAAAATAAAGTTTCCTCACATAAAAAAGCATAAAATTCGAAAATCACCTCGACATTTTTCGACTCAGTTATAAATTAGCGCCATCTGTATTTGAATAGATGCAACTACATAAAACTCCTCGGAAATCAATTTAAATATAGACTATTCCAACGCTGCTTCAATTCGTTTATGCTATTTTTAATTGCTCTACAATTACTTCAATTAATTGATATATACTTTTTGTAATTTTATGTTTCTTTATGTTCACATAAATTGTATTTTATAAAAATATTGCATTTGTTTCATTATTTTCTTATTAGTTTTTAATAATTATTTGTTAGTCTTGAATACAACAAAAGAAATTGAAAAATGTATTTTAATGTTTAAACTGCAAATATAGTCGGAAGGATTTAAGTTTGTATTAAAAATCCGTATTTGTGATTTATTTGTTTGATATTGACTAAGATTTTTTTATAATATATAACTGCATTATTAGTTTTTATTTTTTACATTTTAAAGAACATAATTGGTATGGAATTGTATATTTATTTTTAGATTGTTAAAAATAAGATTGGTACTAAATTTGGTTTGTCAAAATTCTGCTAAAACAAAATTCTGTTTTTAAATTAATTTTAATTTTACAAAATTCAGGATTTTATAAATTATGGATTTCAGAATTTTGAATTTAAAATGTCGGAGTTTTCTTGTGTTTAATTGTTTTATTAATTTTTGTGTTTTTTATATAAAAAAAATAATAATTATTGGGTTGGGTACGAAATTCTGTATTTCATAATTTCGAATTTCAGAATTCTGTATTTCAAAACTCTGTATTACATAATTCAGATACGAAATTCTGTATTTCTATTACCAAATTTCAAAATTCTGGATTTCTAAATTCAGTTTTTCAAAATTTTGTATGTATGTACATGTATTACAGTATAAAAAACACAAAAAATGTATAAAATAAAAAAATTGAAAAATTAAAACATCCAGGATCCAGAAATATAAAATACCGAATTTCGTACCCATATTATGTAATACAGAATTTTGAAATCCAGAATTTTGAAATCAAGAATTCTGAAATTTAGAATTATGAAATATTGAATTTCGTACCCAACCCGCTTAAAACTGACCGAACGTTGTTTTTTTCATAAGGCAAGATTTAAAAAAATGTGGGTAAGCTTTTTTGCAAAATTGGCGTGTTTTTAAAATAAGCAACATGTAATAAGTACGATAAAAGATAATCTAGCTTGCAACCGCATAAGTTTGATATACAAATTCTCAAAACATTTTGTAAGCTATTAGGTAGTATTTACATACGCCTGGAAATATACCTACACACATTTATAAAAAAAACTTCACACTTGAAAGGTCTGCCTTTTAATATAGATGCATTCCACGTGAACTCGCATTTTGTTGTTTGAAGACCGGTATTGAGTATCTATTCATTTAGTTTTCGTTATTTTAATAGTTAAGCATTCAAACTATTAAAATAACGAAAACTAAATGAATAGATCCTCAATACCCAAAACTTTTTTTTTTCGCTTTTAAAATATATTTTCATGCTATTATATTATTGATATGTGGAATGTATGCGTGATTCAATTGTGTACCTTTGGTTGTCCTTTTAAATCTTTAAATATTGCCTCTAACTAAGTTATTCTCACTTCGTGTTTAGCATTTGGTGAAATTTGATGATGATGAATTTATTTGCACCCAAATTTAGCTCAAGTTGTTGTTTTGTAAAGTGACAGATCCTTGATCTTATTACAGCTAAGTAGTTTTGAATCTAAAAGCTCTCATTGATTGAGTCGACCAATATAAAAGTGGTTCGATTTTTTTTTTAAGATTAAACTTCAATTTAGTAACATTTTAGGGCCGTATATTTAACCTACTTTCGGTCATCTAGTTTTGCTTAAAGTTGAAGTTAGATCCGTGAAAATACATTCTATCTAATTTAGAGGATAATTCAGAAGATAAAAAATAAAAAATAAAAATAAATAAAAAAATCAAGGTATACATTTAGAAGATTTTGTTTTAAAATATATTTTTTCAAGATGGGATCACGCAATGTTTAATTCTTAGTAGAGTTACAAAGCTCAGTCCATTAGCAGCTAATTTGCAAACAACATTGCCTTATTTAAATGGACTTATTCTTGCGGACCCACTTTATTATGAACAACATAAAGTGGACATACTCCTTGGTGTAGAGATGCATCCATGTTCGTTTTCTTTTAATTACTGAACACGTTTTGCTCGGTTGTATTTATGGCACCATTTTTTCCATATCACGCAGTGATCAAATATGCAGCACAACTACCAAACAACGCGTAGTTTTGATGAGTCAACATTGGCCCTAGATTACAGGACCATCTTACATATGTTTTAATTGTTTTGGAGAAATTACGCCATTGTCTTTTGTGCAGATGTAGTAAAAATGTATCGTCAAATAGTTGTAGATTATCCTGATACTGATTTACAGCGAATAGTATGGCGTGCAAATGAACTCAAGCCCATGAAAGTTTATCGGTGAATTTCTAATATACGCCTTTCGTGATTATAACTGGCATATATATTAGGTCCTCTAACGTAGCCAGCTTGTTGGCATAGACCATCAATTTAACGTATAGCCTTACAAAAAAAGTATATAGGTGTTAAATCTAAAGAGCTTGGCGGCCAATCGACAAGACCTTTTCTCGATATAACACGTTCACTGAACTTTGACTTAAATAAGTCGATTGTTTCTCCCGCTGTGTGGGATGTGGCATCGTCTTGTTGAAACACACACATATCACTGATATCCAGCCCATGCAATCGATTGAAGAAATAACGCTGCTATTTGTCTCTGTAGCGTTCACCAATGAGTGTAACGTGGCGGTAATTTTCATCAACGAAGAAAAATGGCCCAATGACGCCACCGCCATGGAAACTGCAACCATAAAGTCACTTTTCGTGGTTTAACTTATTTTTCATAAAGCACGGGAACATTCAACAGTGAATATGTTGACTTAAATTATCTCACCAAATAGGAAACTCTTGTCTACTCTGGAGAGAATGACAACCCAAAATTGGCGTAAGCGCTCTTAAAGTTCCAATCACCGAACCGTAATTTTCGTAGTCATTTTTAATTACTTGTAAGAGTTTTTCATTTGTGAGTCTTTGCATAAAGAAAATGTTTGCGTTGCTTAGTGTTTTGACAGTGACAGCGCACTATTTGGTTTAAGGGTGCGTTAACAATATAAATCAAAACTGTCAATTTGATATTGAAAAACCCTTTATAAGGTAAATTGTTAAGTGATTTTACGTGGAATGCAACTTACGCTAATAGTTTAAAAAAATATATATAATCCTGAAAGTAAAAATCAATTTTATTTTAATTATTTCTAGATTGGAGAGCAATTCTGAGGAATTCTGAATTCTTAGTATAGAACAATTTAAATCTGTAAAACCATTCTTCCTGCCATCGCTTTACTAGATACTCTGAAAAGTGTTTTCCACAGGTTTATCTGCCCCTTAATTCATGTATCGCTAAAAAAAAACTATAAAAATCTTAATTTACTTTTTTTATTGATCGCGCGCACAAGCATATCCACTTATACATACATAATACAAAAATTATAACAAGGTGCAGAAACGAGAGACTATACTAATTACTATAGTATATACTATATATAGTAATTTACTCCTCCGACCCGCGTTAATTTGTGGGCGCGACTACGACGACGCATCATTATCAGTACTGCTCGTTCTAGATAGGTTCTCGATATCTATAGCTATATGTATTCTAGAAACTAAGTGTTTTTTGATGTGTGTGTGTGTTGTGACTTAGTAGTAGCTGTATGAGATATCGTGCAGGGCAGGTGATCCACCGGCGGGCAGAGCAAAGTCCTTGGCCAGCTGATCCAGTACACTGCCGCGACCCTGCTGTTGCTGTTGTTGTTGCTGTGGTTGGTGTTGTGGTTGGTGATGTTGCACTTGTGGGGCAACGTAAGCGGGTTGCTGATGCTGGGGCTGTGGTGCAGCCGCACGTGGAGCAGAGTAAGCGATCTGCTGGTGCTGTGGTTGCTGGGATTGGATTGGTCGTGGTGCAGAGTAGGCACGGCCAATGGGTGACTGAGCGAACTGTGGCTGTGGCTGCTGTTCTTCGTGCACCTGGGGTGGTGATGGCAAGAAGGTTTGGCTCTGCGAGTAATCGTGGCTTGGATGGGCTGGACGTGGACGGGCTGAGTAGACAACGTCGGCACTGGGCAGTGGTCGCTGGGGCACGGGAGCGGCATACTGAGGCTGTTGCTGTTGTTCACGGTGATATTGCTGGGGTTCTTGTGGCTGCTCGTCGTATTGGTCGTACTGTGGCTGCTGTGGGCGGGCCTGTTGGGGCTGGGGACGTGGCACACGGGCAATCTAAAATAATTTGAAGTTGTTGAAATTTATATTGTTTTTTAATTAACTAGAATCCACTTACGAATGGTTTCTGTTGCTGACGCTGGTCCTGCTCGTCTTGGTAGTCTGGAATCGGAATGGTGAGTCCGTTCTTGTCGGTGGTCTCATCGACCAAGGTGGGTGGAGCAACGGTGATGCCTTCGCCGGATGGCTGGAAACCGTACTTGTTTGCACCGTATTCGACGACGCGCACCTTGCCCGATTGCTCGTCCACGTAACCGTACTTGCCCTTTACTTCGCCGGTGGCCAGTTTCGTTTCGATCTTAAAAGATCCATCGGCTCCTTCGTAGCCGTACGTGTACGAGCCATCTTCGTTGTGTCTAGAAAACGAATTATCGGAATTATACTTTCGATTTTTCAATGTCGCACTGAATTAATTTACCGGTTAATTTGCTTTAGGATTGGAATTGGTGTGGGCTTTGGAGCTTCAGCATTGCTTCCGCCACCGATTTGAATTCTCGACGGTGCCGGCCGCTGTGCCTGATACTCCTGGTAGTCTTGAGCCAGTGCTGCTCCGACTAAGCACAGCCATGTCTATATATATAAAACAAACATTTATTATTGTATAATATTTATTTAAAAAAATAGGTGGAATCTCTTTATTACGAGCCACAACGCGGCTTTAGTTGTTAGGCAATACCAATTAATAGTTATTTTATATTGTATTTAATATTTTATATAAATGTTTGCATATAAGGAACAAACACAACAACAATCGAATGTGCACTTACGCCAGCACACTTAATGGTTATGCGCACGCGTGCGCGAATTATTATTAATAATTATACACTTTTCACACGATCAAACAGAGAACTGCTATTTATATGTAGGTAATTCACACACATACACACACACTAAAACACAAAAAAGTGCAAGTGTTAAATCATGCGCACAATAAATTCCGCATCGCGTCGTCGATGTGCAACGCTGCTGGTGCAGAGAAATGCAATGCTGCACGTCGCCGTCGTTGCATCGCGCTACACTGCAGTTATTCGGTTTGCTTTTTTGTTGTATGCATTTCCCGTGAAGCACGCATTGATTTATTGTGGTTTTGTTTTGGCGAATAGAACACTGACTAGTTTGATTTTTATTTTAGGAAATCGCTTTCTCTGCTGCGCTCGAGACGGAAATGCAAAAAAATTCGGCTGAATCGCGTCGCCGTTATGGAAATGTGCAGCACGCGAGTCCACGGAAATGAATACTGTGATATTTTGTATTTAATATTTTTTTATTATTTAGAATTGAAAGAATTATTTATATTAGTTATAAGTAAGATATATATGATGCTTTGTGTGGTGTTTTTGCGTGCGTCGACCGCACCCACACGACCTTGCACAAAACAAACGGGATTTATGCGACTTGCGGACATTCTAAACGCCGCCAGGCAATGGCGTGGCCGGTCGGTGCTGTGGCGCCGAGACTGTCTCTTTGTGGTGTCCTGTACTTATCTTAATCTCGCACGCAGTTGCATATGACCATATATTATATACGTAAATGGTTTTTGTGACTTAATGTGACTAGCTAGTAATGGGATAGATTTTTATACTATTTATATTATTTAATTTAATAAGACACCGTTTTCTTAAATAGTAGATGGATTATATTGATATATAGCCTATTTGGAATTTAAATCCACTCTCGAAAAAGGGGAATGTCCGTATTAAAAAATATGTTTGGGTAGTATTCCATAAAAATAAATATCAAAAATATTTGTTTGTCCTACTTAAATTGGATTTGGTTTTTAATAAAAAAACCTTGAACTTAAAGTTTTTTTTTTATTTAGATAACAAAAAATGTGATATGAATTATTTCTTAAAAACATTTAATTTTTCGAAGTAAATCTCGACTTTTTAATTGTTTAGATAAATCATTAAAAGTAATATTATTAAACAAATGAGCTTTAGAGTTGAGATGATTCTATTTGATTTATTATAGTGATCGTGAATGATCGCTTTTAAAAAAAAATACACATATATCACTGGTAAAAATGCTATTTGTACTAAACTCTCTTCTTAAGAAAAGAAAGGTTTAAAATAAAAAAGGATTTAAATAAAAACTGGTTGGGTGATATATTTAACCTTAGAAATGTGTATTTGGGCTCAAAAGTATTTCTCGATTTTCTAATTTGGGGGTGTTATAGATTATTGTTTTTCACTTTTTTATAGAAAGGTTTTATAGCTTGCAAAATGCGATTAAAATAAAATATTTGTTTAAATTTAAATTTCCGATTTAATAAAATACCACATTCAATGTATATCTAAAGTAAAGGGTAAAACTTCCAAAGGGAATTTATATAGAAACTCGCCTTTTTATGCCATTACAGAAACTGGTATTCTTATCCATTTCCCGGTAAATACCATTATTTAAGCGCGCTCTGTCATGCGCATTTTATATCGGACCCGTTTTACTTAAAGTTAACAAAAGCATTTTTATTTGTTTGTTCTGATTATTTAATTGTTTTTTTATATATTATTTCGCTTTTCTATATAACAGAGAATCGTAGATTTTGAAAAGCATATAATTCAAAAAGTCTGAATTTTAAGAAGCGTGGATTTTGTGAAATATAATACGCACTCATTAATCTCAAGAGAATTCTCGTCAAGAAAATTTCATGAAGTTAATTCAAAACTAACTTGTTAATGATTCAAGCATTTTATCCTGACGGTAATTCACTACTGACTTCTTCAATAATCTCAGTTGAATGCACTCAGAAAAATGTCCTAACGGTACATTACTACCGGATTGTGATTTATTCATAGCACGATTTATTTCTGACGTTAATTCATTACTAGCTTGTGCATTAATCTCAAAGGAATAAACGTCACAAGAAGTTACTTTCATAACCGGCTTCTGTATTAATCTCAAGTGAATTAAATTTATTAAATTAACCCAAACGTTAATTCAGTCTACTTGTGCATTACAGTCAGGCACTTAACAGACGACTTTATGTCGCTCTAATCAAGTAACAAGTAACACTTATACACATGTCTCATAGTAAAAATATAAAAAAATATTTCCTGACAATAATGCACAGGCGGACTGTGAATTATTCTCATGTGAATTTCTGTCAAAATATAATTTCTTGGTTTTAATTTGCATTGTACATTGTGAAATATTATCAAGTGTCAAATAATTTCCTGAAATTAATTCTCTACCTGGCTTGAGATTTTTTTCATGTGTATTATAACGTCAATAAAATACAGACTAGTTAATTATTCTCTAGAGAATTATCGTCTGGGATTCTAGGCGGTAATTCACTACCGGTTTGTTAATTATCGTCAGGATAAAAACGCCGGTCAATAATTTGATTTTTTATTTCTCTTTATGACGAAAAATCGAGGGGCATTTCACTCCAAGAAAATATGGTGTACACGTGTGAAATAATATCAATAATATCGATATTATTATTATTAATATAGCGAATTTCTGATAATATACTATTAATAATAATATTAATACAATAATATCAATAATATAACTAATATTGTGAGAATATTAAAATAAGGCAAATAATATTATAATACAAAAAATAATAATGATAATAATATTAATATCGATTTATATGTTTAGGCAAAATAAATATAATGTGGTGACGTTAGTTATTTTATCATACTTTAGGACCGTCTATGTAATATGTAACATAATAAAAAGTTTTTTACAACCTCCCCTCCATCGTTAAACAACTGTAACAATATTGTGGACCCCCTAAAATTACGTAACAAAACCCTTAACCCCCCTAAGCAATATAATTCCGAAAATGCAAAAAAAAAATTTAGTTATTATTAAATCTTATTTAAAAAAAAAATATATAAAATGTGAGACTGGAATTACCAATAAATTATCGTTTTTCAACAAACCATGCAAAAATGGTTAGGATAGCCACCATTGCTAGTATAACAGTTTTTATTGTTAATATCTCCAATAATAAATGTTCTCCTAACCATGTATGATGGGTTATTGAAAAACTACAATTTAAATGGTTACAATTACCATCCGGTCTCTCAGTGGATCAGCTCAACCCTTTCCCATTTCCGTAACATCTCGTAAAAAAATTGAAACCCCATCCTCCCATAATAGAGCTAATAGATCGTTACGTAATATATAAGCGGCCCTTTACCACTGTGGTCATAAAAACATAAGATGACAATAATAATAAAATAATTATAATATAAAAATTAAATATAATCAAAAAATATACCGGATTGAATCCGCGCCATAACAAAAGTAAGCTAAATAGGCAAATATTTTACACTCTACGCTGACCATGCACATAATACGAGACATAATAAATAAATACTTTTTAAAATATTGTTTAAATTACTTTTAAAATTATACTTTTAATTCAAGGTTTAATATACAAAAATAATATTTTCGCGAGTTTGCTTATTATGCGATAATATCCTTAATATACTGTGTAATATCAATAATATATTAGGGATATCTTGAGGATATTGAGGATATAAATAATATTCTAAGCAATTTATTTAAAAAATACTTGAAAATATCGAGAATATTGTAAATAATACGGTTATATGAAAAAAAATTGATAAAATATTACAAAATTTATAATATGGTGTAAAATGGTCTCGCAAAAAGTTCACGTTTAGATAATTTCTCCACACCGATCATTTAGTTTAAAAAATATATTAATCAAATTATTAAATCATGTTTTATTTAAAGCGTGCCGTTTTTTATTAGGTAATTTTACGGAAAGAAAAACCTTTAAATAAACAATATATTTATTTAACCAAACAAAAAGTATATACCTTTAGTGAAGAATTCTGTATATTGCAGATAATTCCAAATAGGCATGAATAAATTGGCTCAGTTACGTTTAAAATAAGTATTGGAAGTGAAAAAGTGAAATAGGATTGGTGTGTCCTAAGTGGCTCACACTGCCCAAAAATTATTTAGTTCAGTTTAAGAAAAATTGATCTGATTTTATGGAGACTTGTTTTTGGATGGCAATCCTACTACCCGAAAAGTTTATGAAGGCAGAATTATGAGAGCAACGATGAACCAGATGGTGGATTAATTTTAAAATGTCACTTTTAAAAAAATATATTATAGCTGAATGTGGCAAATATCTGATTCAAGTTTCAGAATATCAATGACAAAATGGTGGCTCAAATGTATAGAATTGAAGTTACAACGTGGATATATAACTTTATGCTGGATGGATACAAAATAGGATGTTTTATATGAAGTACCTAAATTTAATATCAAAATAGTAAATTTACGTATGCGTATGATAAACTAATTTAATTTTAAATCATCAGGCCGAGAGGAAAATTTCCCATAAGAAATAAGACGATCAGATTATACAATGGATATCGATTGGGTCGATAAAAATAATAAATAAAAAAAAAACTATAAAAATCATCAAAAAAAGTTTTTTTGTATAAGCAAATTTAAACTTTTATGTTTTTCATAATTTCTTTAGAAATGAATAATTAAAAAATAAGAATTTTTGTTATTTACCAAAAAAGAAAATAATTTCTGTTTCCAAAAGTTAAATATATTGTTTAATATACAAAGAAGCATTAAACATGTTTTTGTTAATTTTATTTTTGCTTTAATTCGAGTTTTTTTATATGGCTATAATTTAGTAAACTTAATAAATTTAAATAAATATTGAGTTTCTTCATTAATTTAGTGTTTATAAAAAGTTTTAAAAAAATCAACTAAGATCCGTCTTTAAATAAGGTGGATTTAAATGTTTTTAAAAATATCTAATTTAACAATAAATATAATTTGGTTTACGGTTTTCTGTTAAATAAATTCTAAAAAATGATTTTTCTAATAAAATTGACCTTTATATCCATTAAAAACATATACTATTAACGATAACACCATTATCTCAATCCATCAGTTACACTTTTTCTCAAGAACTTAATATCCTTGAAACCACTCATTTCATAAAATGCAAACAATGCATTTGCACACAGCACAGACAGAAAATACCACAAACACGTTTTATTGCTAAAGCACGAAGAGACGTATGTTCTTAATAATCCCAATCACATTTAAAGATGATAAATGAGCTTATCCGATTCTCAACATTATATATATAATCGAAAAGCGCACAAAATAAACACATACCAATTTCAGAAACATGTTCTCAGTTACAAAATATGTCTCTAAGTAAGTTCGTTTAAAGCTCAAAGCACACAAAAGCCGTATTTTTGGCTGAAATTCACGGAAAAACTGAACTTGTTGCCGCACAATTGGGGGCTTTTATACAGCGGCGGCACGAGCGACGGTGGGTACAAGTACAGACAAATCTATATGACCGTCCCACTTACTGTACAACTGGCTGGCATTTGGTTGAAGCGAGAGCCATTGCTAATTGCATAAGAGAATGGTATAAAGTAATGACGCGACAAGCACTATAAGCGGCGGCGTCGGCGCGCGGTGTGGCCGGCGCCGGCGCACGCGAGTACAGTTTCGAGTGAATTGCAAATCCGTGTGCTTCGTTGCGGACGTCGACGTCGGCATCGGCGTCGCCGTCGCGTCGTCGGTTGGCAACCGTGTTTGCCATTCAGCTTACGCGGACGAGCTTATGCATTTGGATTTACTGTACTGTACGAGTATACCTGCGCATGTGCATTGCGCATGCGCATGCGCATGTACCTCTCCGTGGCCGCCGCGAGCACTAAAGGTGTAAGGTTACGTGACATTGCATCGAATGCGAGCGCGCACGATTGACACACGGCAACAGCGCAACGCAGCGGCCGGCTCGGCGATGCAATTCATTTGAAAAGAGCAATGCGAATTGGGTTAATGGGTTTTATGCATATTTAGCACACTGTGTTAAAGATGTGCTCGACATACACGTTTTATCAACAGAGTACATCGTATGTAATTTATTGAATTTGGCTTGAGGTTGTTATTGCGTAAAACGTTTTGCGTTGATTCAGATATTGTTCGCATCAAGTGTAGACTTTTTTTTGAATTTTCTTATATTGTTATATTATGTGCTTTAAATGAAAATAATATCATCAAAAATTTAGACAATTGTATTGTAACTCAATTGGTGTCAGCAGTGTAGCAGGTACCGCTGATACCAATATAAAGTATTTTCCATTTTTTTATTATTTATTTATTTATTTATACATTTTACGTAAAGATTGAATGTGAATTTTAATTTATTTCTTTGGTTTTCCTTATTTTAATAGACATAAAAAACACCATAAGTTTTTTTTAGTGTAATAAATAAATTATTTAAGATTTTTTTTAAATTAAATTGAAAAAAAAAACTTATTTAAATATAATCCGACTCTAAAATAACATCATCCGAAATATTTTAGTTTAATTTATTTTCTCCTATTTTACGTATTTTCAAATGCAATGCGCTGGCGGTAATTGCCAAATTTATTTTATTTTTTTAATTTACAACTTTTGTGCCGAAAGGGTAACAAAAATATCTCTTTTATTTTCTTTAATTTACAAACTCACTTTTAATCGACCTACCCAAATGACCAGGTATAATGCTTTATTTTGTCGGCGAAATGCCATAGACCCCGATGCAATTCATACAAACGAATTCACAACATGACGCATTCGATTTTTAGAATTCAGAAATCGTTTTACATTTTTTCACGCTCAAAATTTGATCAGTTTTAGCGATTTTAGGATGTTTTTACATTGGTTACTCATGTATCATCAAATTTGTCCTTTACAAAAACAACCCTATAAAAAAGCGGATTTTGGGATGTAGGATAGTACTATATGACCAAAACCTTTTATTTTATTTATTTTTTGATTTAAAAAAAATGCAGTTTTTTTTACTTAAATCATTTATTTGAATGCTGTTTTTTGAATCTTCAAACAAAAATGTTTCATACAAATTTTAACACCCTCTCCCTCAAATGGGTGGGGGAGGGTGTGTGGTTGAGAGTATCGATCTGAAAGCTGATTCGAACTCATTGCCTTCAATATTGAGTGCAATTTTTTTACATATAAAAAAAAAATATGTATAAATTTGAGTTTCAATAATTGAATTATGAGCGCTTTTAAGGGAAAAAGCGCCACTGTGCTAACCGGTGAGCGTCTAATAAAATGAGCGAAAGTCGGTGGGGTGTATGAAATGAAATTAAAAAAATGTGTCAGTGTTCAATAATGTGTCATATAATCAAATTCATAAAATTATGTTTCCATTGTGTGTTTTCTCTTGTTTAAAAGTCAAAGTAGTATTTTGTCATGGAATAGTTATATTTTGAAACTGTATTTTGTGTTTAAGGCGAGATTAAGCTTTTTGGCAATTTGAAAAAAAAGGGAGTGGACTTTTAGGGCAAATTCAATTTTGCAATTAAATTACTATATTAAAAAGTGCCACATTTGTCCGGACAAATGCGGAACTTTTTTAATATAATATATATGTCATGATAATGTGCCGCATTTGTCCGTGCCGCATTTGTCATGTACCACATTTTCCAAATGACTTCACCTCATTTATAATGTGCCTGAAATAAAAGTGCCGCAAATATCTAATATGCTTGCCTCATTTGTCATGTGCCGCATCTGTCTTAGACTGAGCCCCATTTGTCTTTGTCGCACATGTCTTTGCTGCATCTGTCTTTGCCCCTGCTTTGAGTTTTCGAGCGTAATTTTGAGAATCCATTGTTTTGAATCAATTATCAAGTGTCGTTAAAGCTTTTTGGAGTTTTCTTCCCTTCGGCAACCAAAAATATTCATTAAAGAATACATTTTAAATGCTTAAACAGGAAAATAAACACTTAAAATTATTATATACTACATATTTGAATGAATTCAAAATAATTCAAAAATAGTGTTTGAGATTTCTTTTTTTGGCAGTATGTTATTTTAAAAATATTTTTTTTTTACTTACCCTTATTAGAAAAACCAAATTCACCCAAAAAAAACACGTGAAGAGGGTGGAAGGATTTAATGCTTTCACTCTTTTTTAAATGATGTTTTGGGGAATGCGTGTATTTAAGGAGAATCAGTTTCAAAGACGGCAAAACTATATATTAAAAAATATTTTTTTTTTGATAAGTTGCCTGATCTTCCACTCCTTTCTATTTAGTAAAAAACATTTTATTTTTTAAAGTCTTTTTCATGATTTATTAAACTTTTTTTTCTTGTTACTTGTTTGGGTATTTTTTTTAACTTTAAACCATTCCTCCACTTAAACTGTTGTTATGGAAAAATCCAAATAAGAGGAACTTATGCCAATCTTTATGGCCAAAATGCACATTTTGAAGATATTACAAAATATCAAGGATAAATTGGCAAAATGCTTCAATGAATATTATGTGCATTTGTATATTTAATTATTTATTTAATTGTGATATATAAACAATTTAAATAGACTTTTAAATGACAGAAAAAAAAATATATGCCACTTAATGTAAAAAATATGCTCTTACATGCAAAATATGCAAAAATATGCTTTTAAAATGCCAATTTGTATATAGTTTATATTCTGATACGATGTCTAAGAAAATCATGTCTTAACATATTTTTGGTTGCCCTGGTTATAAGTATGTTCAAAACAGACGGTTGAATAAATATAAAACCACTAAATTAATTCTTAACCATATTAGTACTGCCTTGAGACTAATTTTGACTTTGCACTGCTTGCCTGGCGTTAAAATTGTTATAAAATTTTATACAGAATTTCGTAAAACAAATTAGAAATATTTTCTTTTTTTTTAACAAAATTAATTTAAACAGTTTACAAGTTTAATCACAGTAAAAACTTTACAGAAGTCTATTTACTTTACAGTTATTTTTACTCGATTTTAGTATGTATTAAGTCTAATGCAGTTTGAACCTTGAAATTCCAAGCTCACGCCTTTTCTTTAAAAAGTATATAACATAATTATCAAATAAAATATGTTTTAAAAGTTTCTTATTTCTGGGAAATCATTTTTTTCGACATGCTGATATAATAGATGTTTTACATAGACGATGCATGACGATATAATTATGTATCCAATCCACTTGTCTGGCACTTCAATTACTCTGGTTAAATATATATATATTTTTTTAGTAAAAAGACAAGCGTTAAATATTTAGACTGTTTGGAGGAACAGAATTAGGAGCTAAGGAATTTTCGCCAACCAATAAAATTTAAATACCGCTATTTTTATAATTAGACTGCCATATTGATAATTGGGTGACATTCAAAGGGGGATCCAGATAATATTTTGGGGGCAATAGTCACTTTTTTATTTTTTTAACATGAATAGTGACTAGTTGTGAGTATTTTGAGAAGTATAGTGGGTAGCTACTGGATTATTGAGCATTTGGGACCAAATCCGTATATGGATTTTAGATTTTATAAATTTATATTTTTTATGGTAAAAGCGATTGAAAGTTTCAATAGCGTTTGTAAAAAGCGATTTTGAAATGCATTTAAGTTTCGATTTTAATTGTGAAACTGTCGCCCTTTGGAAATTAATTTAAATCAAAAGGTAGAAGGTGAAAAATAAAATTAAACTGGCATATTACCATACATCAAATTATTTGAGTAATATTATTATTTCCAAACGAATTAACACGCATTGTTGTTGTTGGATTAGTATTAGCGAAAAAGGAAGTTTTTCTTCAATTGTGTTACGGAATCGCTTAGTTTCAATAAATCCTAAGAGATTGATACTTTTACGATTGATATAAATAAATTACTTAGGGAATCTCACTCTAAGTAGATATTAGATTAGTGCACCAG
Organism: Bolitophila cinerea; assembly: GCA_010015015.2. Taxonomy (NCBI): domain Eukaryota; kingdom Metazoa; phylum Arthropoda; class Insecta; order Diptera; family Mycetophilidae; genus Bolitophila; species Bolitophila cinerea. Next base: position 22,191 of record JAAAKO020039741.1, read on the forward strand.
TAAATTAGATGATGAATTGATAAATTAAGCTATGTTTACACGGCTGGAAGGTTTTACACGGTTGGAATACTGGAGGGTCAGCCAATAGCTGTCAATTATATACCAATAAGTTACCAACAATAAAATGTCTGCCATTGTCAAATTTCTGATATATACATATATTACTATGCATGGCAAAAGCCGAATTATACACTTTTATATTTTATTTTACGAAGAAAAGTCTTCCAATTATTTGGCCATTGGCAGATGTCAAAAATTCGCATTTTTGCTAATGTCCAATGACCTTCCAATACCTGCCAACGACTGCCAACGCATAACCAACAGCCAATGCTTACACGATTGGATGATATCTGCCAATTCTGTTGGCAGCGACCTGCCACTGGTCGGCCAATAATTTTCTTCCATCGTTGGCAGAAAAAAAATTGTATGTTTAGACAGTTGGCCGAAATGTACAGCTAATTTTTGTTCCAATATTGGCCGACCTTCCAACCGTGTAGACATAGCTTTAGTGAAATTTGGAATTATGGAATAGTTATTGAAAAAGGTAAGTTTTCTTCTTATTTTTTGAAACTTGGACTAAAAACAAAATAGATAAATATTTACCACAGGTTAATTGGCCCTCTGGAAAAGTCAAGAAATGTAAAAGCGGCCCAGCCAGTAGATAAAAGCACCAGTAAACTAATGAATTGGCAAATTAGTGAATTGGAAAACTAGTGAATTTTAAAATTAGTGAATTTTAAAATTAGTGAATTTTGGAATTAGAGAGTATTTATTGAAAAAGTTAATAATAAGTGATTAAATAATTGTTTTTTTTTAAATACTGATTAAATTAGATGATATAAATGGTTTAGGGAATGAGTGAGTAGCTAGTGAAATAGTCAGTCATTCGTAAATTAGTGAGAAGGTACAGATTATTTAGTGAACTATATTGAATTATTAACTATAGTTAGTTATTGATTAATATGGAAGACATTTTTGGTGATAATAGTTTTTTATGGGTACAAATATTAAAATAATAATTAATTAATGATGGAATAGGAATATTACAATAATTAAATAACTATTAAAATTTTATCAAATCATTTTTACGCAGACAATTTTTCTTTTATATTTTCATCACTAACAATTTTAGCAAATAATTTTATATTAAGGATTTATTGAATTGGTGTGATTAAGTCAATTGGAAGAAGTAATACGATTATTTATTATTCTGTATTCAGTCAGTAGTAATTTAAGTATTAGTGCTATAGTTAGTAGTTTGACAATAAACTAGAAGTTAGTGAATTAGTTAGTAGGAGTAGGTAGACCTAATGAGTTTGATGAGTATTATTAGTTAGTTATTGAACTAATAAGTATGAGTTGAAAGTGTATTTGTGAGTTTTTGAATTAGTAAAATTGTAATTAAGTAGTTAGTTTGACATTTTTACCACTGGTTTTAAAAGATCCAAAGAAAATTTGAATGTCTGAGTTGTATTTTACAAACCTTAAAAATATTTTGAAAATTTGAAATTTTCAAAACGAAACTAGGTGTTGTTCAAATTTACCTCTTAATTGATTTTTTTTTATAATTTACATATCCATCTTGATTTTGGTCCGCCGTTATTGTGGGATTTTCAACAATGATATTCTGGCTTAAAAACGGAAGAAATCATCCCGAAACCCACTTATGTAATATCAACCTAACCCTCATTAAAACCTCGACTAAGCTATTAGGTTCATTTTACTAAAACTGCAATTATGTTTAACATGTATGGCCATAATAATTATAATATTATATTTATTTTTCGTTGCTCCTGAAATCATCAAATGTACAAGAACACAAATTTGTATAACATCTTTTCTTTTCGAAAGAGGCTCTTATAAAAACCATCACAATAAAATATATTGCGCATTATCCAAACTTAAGAGTGTCGTGTAATAACATTTTCAAAAATTCTGAAAGTTGTTTAAACTTTGAACAAAATCGCCACCTAAACGTGCGCTGTATGTGCAAAAACCAAAACTCGTATTATCGCAATGCGCGATCGGGCGCGCGGCTAGTCAAAAATCGCATTAAATTTGGGGCACGCCGGCCGCGTCCGCGGATCCTCGACGGTACGCGACTATTACGCAATAATTAAACCGCACATTTTTTGCATACTCAAATTTTCGGTGCGGACGGAGAAAGAAAAAAAACAAATGAGCCCAAGGAGCAAGCAAGCATACGTTTAAGACGTTTGTGTGCGACATAAATGCTTATATCGGGCCGGCCGCCTGAAAACTTGTTCTTTATCAGCATTTTCTCTTGTGTGAACAGCAATCGATTCAGCAGCCAGCAGCAGTTAGTTAGTTAGTGGTGTAAGTACGTATCCAGGCTCTGGCACATAATAAATATATATATATATATATAAGTATTATTTATATATCGAACGTCTTGTATTAGTTCTGCGTGAACGCGCGTGTCTGTCCGTATGTATGTGTGTGTATTTGTTTGTGTATACACGCGATTCGAAGTAAACCAAAACTCGCACGTTATAATAATATAATCAAAAACAAGATCAAGTCTCTGACGTAATTACTTTCAATTTCAATAAAACGGTTACAGTTATAGTCGGCGGCAGGCGGTAATGTACAACACTGTAATATACATGTATTATATTGTGTGTTATAATAATACGTATGTGTGTGTGCGAGAGAGCGCGTGCGCACGAGAAGAGTTTAAATTTTTAGTAATTGGAGGTAAGCTCGCAAATAATCGCCTCTGAATTTTGTATGTTGTACACTAATTAGGGCCTTCTTAGGTTGCACAGTTACTTTACAGGTGCCAGGTAATGCTTCTCTGGATTAATACATTGTTTTTCCATCAGTAACCGTTAAGTCTCTAAATTTTAAATATAGTAATAGACACTTTCTGGATTTTTGATTAAAATATAAATTTCATTAGTCTTATCTCTAAATCGGATAATGTGAAATAATATATTTAAATAATTTTGAAGTAAAGTTACTATTTTTTTTTATTTAAAAGAACTGCTTTCAAAAAATGGGCTCCAAAATAAATGGCATAAAACTAAATAAAATATTTTTTATATTAATTAGGAGCACGTTTTAAATTTTTTTATTTGGTGCACATTATTGAATTTTAAGAAGAACGCTAAATTGGATACCAAAAAATGTGAACCTTAAAATACAGTGCCCACCGAGGATTACCATTCTCTTAAAACATTAATGAGCATTTCAAAAATATAATGTTACTCAATGAAAGTTTTTTTAAAAAAATCGCAAATTGTGTTATTTTTTTTTGTTATGAAAGCCAATTTTATCCTTTCAAAAATAAATTATTCATAATATAAAAATTTAAATAAAATAGGCATTTTGAACAGTAAACCTACAAATATTTTTAGAAAAATCTTTAAAAAAATATTTTTAAAAAACATTTTTTATTTTTTTTTAGTCTATGTGCTAAGTTTGAGCTGTATCAGATAAGTGGATCTGTAACCCACCCAAAAGTATTTAAAATATAAAAAATATTTAAAAATTATCTACAAAAGGAGATTTACTATAATCTTTACATAAATTTTTTATTTAATTGAGAATAATATAGGGTTTTTCATTAAGGGTGGGTAGATTTGAAAAGAGAATGAAGCACGTTGTTTTGGAGGTATCAAAAATTCGATTACATTATGTATGGAATATGACATCGTTCAAATGGCCGCGGCGTCTGCGCTATGTGGCGCGCATCCGAGAGGTACAATTTTTGGAAACTCTGGCGCATACATCAGGCTGAATTTGAACGATGTAGTGGTTTATGTTGACTTTTAAGGCATCGATCGTTTGAGGCTTATTGGAATAGACCTTCGACTTAAGAAAACCTCACAAGAAAAGGTTTAATTGGGTCAAGTCGCACGATCTCGGGTGCAGATTCACGTCGCCTCTGCGTGAGATAACCATACCCTCAAATCGATCGTGCAGAATGTCCATTGTGGCATGTCCTGTTAGAACCAACCATATGTCGTTTACATCCATATCATCCAATTTGGGCCACAATAAATTGATTATCATCGATCAACGCTCTCCGTAATTCCATCTTCGTTTTCAAAAAAAAAATACGGAACGATAATGCCGCCGGCTCAAAATCCACACCAAACAGTGACTTTTAGCGAATGCATTGCCACTTGATGGACTTCGTGTGAATTGACATCATCCCAAAACCGACCATTCTGCTTGTTTACGTACCTGTTCATCAGAAAATTGGCTTCATCGATAAAAATGATTATCTTGCTGAAATCGGGTCCACTTGCAACTGCTCCTGCGCACAGTCCGCGAACACGTGACGTTGTCTATGGTCATAAAATTTGATTCAGTTGAATTTTGTACCGCTGCAGGCCCAAGTCTCGATGCAAAATTCTATGTTTTGGATGCCTGCAACAGCTCTGGCCTTTCCGTCGGATATGCTTCTGGATTAATAGGAAAGTATCGAATTGATATCGCAGGACGCCCGTTTTCTGATCCTTAACTATGTAGTTTTAGTTATTCTTAAGAATGATTTAACTAATGATCAGAAGGATGTATAATATTTAATATAAGTGTAAATTAGCGAAGTGATATAGTACCCTTTGACCAAAACCCCTTTGTTTTTTTTAAATAAAAAATAACACTTAAGCTATTTTTACACGGTTGGATGGTCGTCCAATATTGGAAGGTCAGCCATAAGCTGCCAATTATCTACCAATAAAATGTCTGCTAACGATAAATTGGCCTGACTGTCCGAGAGAAACTTTATGTGGTTGTTTTTGGTACGAACTTCGAGTAGTTTTTCAACAACCAATAGGATTGCATAAACCTCAGCTTGATAAACAGTGTATCTGCCAAGAGATATTGATAAGTTTAAATTGCCTTTTGTAGGGAAAATATACCTGCTTCTGACATGTTTTCAATTCTGGAGCCATCCGTATACACAGTAAACCCCTTTTCGTACTCTGGAGAGTTTGACTGCCATTCGGATTTTTCAGGTATATTAATTATATATGGTTTATTAAAACTGAAAATTGGCTGACAGTGGTCAGTTCTCATAGTCCACATCGGGTCTCAAAAACCCGATGACTTAAGTATGAGTGCTTGGCCACTCCGAGAGCCGCTTAACTCCCATTCTTAATTGTCTCGCAGACGTAATGCGGTTAAAGTTGCAAATCCATCTATGAAGAGTGGGAGTGACGTTAGATTAAGAAAAGCTTAAACAGCTGCAGTCGGTGTTGCATTATTGTATTATTGATGTTAAATTTCTTTGCTGTAATGTGCATTGAGTTGTATTTAATTTTGTTGAAAGCTCCTTCAATGTCTAAAAAAGTGGCCAGCACCATTTTCTTGTAGAGAAGTGCTTTTCGCTTTTTGAAGACGACATTATCTAGAGCTGTTTCAGTTGACCTTCCAGCTAGATAGGCATGCTGCCCATTGCTAAGTCGCACAACTTTAAGAGAAACGTCTCTTATATGTATATCACATAGTCTTTCAAGTGTTTTTAAAACAAATGAGGTAAGACTTATTGGTCTGAATGCATTTGCGTCTGTATAA
>JAAAKO020039742.1:0-12294 GCA_010015015.2 Bolitophila cinerea
ACTTAGTTCGTGAATAACTTCTGAGAAACCGGGTATAAAACGTCTATACCATGAGCAGGTTTGTAGGAATGATAACAGCTGTTTTACGTTTTTTGGTGCTGGTCTTAGTAAAATGGCACTTGTTTTGTCAGGATCTACTTGTATTCCCAGTGGAGTAAGAATGTGTCCTAAGTATTTTACCTTGCTGCACGCAAAATGGCACTTTTCTCTGTGGGCTCGTAGGTTGAATCTGGCTAAGCGTAAAAAAACTTGGCGAAGGTCGTTTAAATGCTTAATGTATGACTCTGATGTGATTATTATGTCGTCAAGGTACGCTAGTACATGCACCTGTGGCAGGCCTGCCTTGAATGAATCCATCAAGCGTTGAAAGGTCGGAGGAGCATTCCTTAATCCAAAAGGCATCCTACGGAATTGGAATAATCCAAAGGGTGTCACAAAAGCGGTTTTTTCTTGGTCTTCGAGCCTGACCTTGATTTGCCAGTAACCTGATCTCAAATCGATAGTACTCATGAATTTTGTACTCTGTGCATCCTGTAATAGTGTGTCGATGCGCGGCAGTGGATAACGATCGGGGATGGTAATTGCGTTGATTTTTCTGAAGTCGATGCACACTCGAACGGTACCATCTTTCTTTGGTACCATCACAACTGGTGCCGCCCAGGGAGAGTCACTTTCTTCAATTATGCCAATCTCCAACATGTGGTCGAGTTCATACCTTAACACAGCACGCCGTTCGGGGGACAATCGGTAAGGTGTCGTTGCGATTGGTGCCTCATCTCCGGTGTTTATCCGATGCTCTGCGTGTTCTGTGGCTGGACCATGCTCGCTGAATACAGACTCGTGTTGTTCCAGTAACTCATTTAGGGTATCTCGCTGTTGATCCGTGAGTTGCTTGGCCTCGTCATCTCGCAGGGTAATTTCGCAGAAGTAATAATGCCGGTATAGTCTTGGTGGAGTTGCGGGCAAAGGGGAGACAGGTGTTGGCACTCTGTGATAAGGCCGGTATTGTTCAAGAAATACATTTGGACTCCGTCTTGTCGGTGTTCTTGACAATGGTGAAACTGGCGTTGGAGCTTTTAATGGTCGTAGCTCATCTAGAAATGCACTTGGATCTGGTTGTGGGAATCCTGAGGTTATTGCTGGACGTTTCCGTAAGACCTTTGTCGTTCGTGGTGGTGTAAACGGGTTTGTACGTTTTCCTAGTGGTTGAATGCTGGTGCTCAATGATTCGCACTTATTACCACTGTTAAATGTTGTCAATGCCAAACCGGCTCTGGGCGCACTGGATCTGACCGGGTGGTTGTCTGTAACGGGTGCGAGATCTACGGCCTTGTTTGCTGTTTTGTCTGAATTTGGTTTGGGCGCACTAGATCTGACCAGAATGTTGTCTTGAACGGGTGCGAGATCTACGGCTCTGGATGCTGTTCCCTTTGAACAGGCTTTGGGCGCACTAGATCTGACCAGAATGTTGTCTTGAACGGGTGCGAGATCTACGGCTCTGGGTGCTGTTCCTTTTGAACAGGCTTTGGGCGCACTAGATCTGACCAGAGTGTTGTTTTGAACGGGTGCGAGATCTACGGCCATGGGTGCTGTGCCCTTCGAGCAGGCTTTGGGCGCACTGGATCTGACCGGAGTGTTGTCTTGAACGGGTGCGAGATCTGCGGCCATCTTACTGCTTAAATATGTTTCAATTGTTGATGCCGATACTGGTTTAATACGAATCTTACTTTTTCTGACTTTAACATGTTGTTTTATCTTTCGTTTTGAGCCAGGAAGATTAACAACTGCCGTAATTTCGTTTGGGCGAGCGTTCAGGGTATCGTAATGGTACCACTTTCCAGGGAACTGAACTTGGCACCAGGAACGTTGTGGTATATTCACTACCATGCCTAACGTGTCCATGAAATCCACCCCAAACAACGTGTGGTTATCGATTGCGTTTGGTAGCACAGTGAATTGGATCGGCCAGCTCTTTCCAAGCAACTCGACTTTGGTGTTGACTGTGAGAACGTGTTGCTCTCGACATGAGCCGTCCGCTAGTGAGATGTTGGCGATCACTGCTCTGAATTTTGCTCCATTTTCTTTAAGACGACGGTACAACCGTGCGCTAGCAACACTTGTCCGTGCACCAGTATCTATCAGGGCGTCTTCATCCTCCTGGTTTATTTTTACGGTTAACATGGGCACATCTAACCCAATACGTGAATTCACTGCATAAAACCGTTTATCTGCTGCCGATGGTGGCTTTTTACAGTTTGGACATTTACTTCGAACGTATCCAGGTGTACCACAACCATAACATTCATCTTCGTGTTTCTGGTTTAATGATGGATCGGCTTCGTGTTTTTGCTTGCGTCGACAGTCACTAATTATGTGGCCATAGATTGAACAATACTCACACTTAAGTCTTCCATTGGTATTTTTCTGGGTTTTCTGTCCTGTACCGTTTGTCTCTGCTTCCAGATTTTCCACTAATCGTCCCCTGTTTAAAAGGTCACTGAACGACACGATCCTTGCTCTGGGAATACGGTCTCGCAACTGGTGACTCAAGAGGCCGTAGATGAAGTCCAACTGGGTGGCTTCGCTGTGGACTGGCTCTTGGATTTGAGACAACAGTGCACGTTTGTTGGTCAAGAACTCGTCTATCGTTTCACCTGATCGTTGAGTCGTTCGAAAAATGTCCAAATAGATCTGGTACGCTGGTTTGAGAGGTGCAAAGGCCTCACGTATTAAAGCTACTGCTTCGTCCCATGTCACGGCGTCCGCACTGACACCCTGCCACCATGTCGACGCGCCTCCACTGAACAACAGCGGGAGACTCGCCAATGCGTCGTCATCGGACATTCGGTGCACGTTTTTAAACACCGTGGCACGAGACACGAAGCTCTCGACTACACTGGTGGTCCTGCACCCGTTAAACGTGTCGTTTAGGTCCGCGAAACTTTTCCGTGTGGCCGGTCCCCGATGTACTGCTTGTACCAGATGCATAAACTGGTCTTCTGTCATGGCTACGGGTGCCGCCATCTTGCTTCTTGTTACTGGAGCCGTTTTAATAACTTTCTGACACACTCACTACTGAACACTCCCTGTCGTTTTGATAAAAACGTATTTGTTTGGCTTTATTTCGGTAAAGAACAAACTCTCTTTAATAATCCTTTGGTCGTGATGGGCAGAGGGAACCAACTTTGAGATATTGAAATAGGGGTTAGATAGTTTTTGGTATCAAATTTAATCTAAGATAAATTCGCATCTTAAAAAAAACAATTCTTTAGATTCGACCTTCCCGCTTTTAAGCTAGACGATCATTTTATGGTTCTTTAATACTTCATTTCGGGTTTAGAATTTTTAGTGGCTGCCAAATGAAGAGGACTTTCTCCAAAATTTGTTTTGAGAGCCGTAGCGCCTCTCTGTAAGCTGTGGTCTTTGTTCAAATGGCTCCACTGTGGGCATTTATTATACACCATTTCCATTACAGGTTATACGGTCAAACAAGTTTGTCATTGCTTCCTGTTGCTCACAGGCAGTCTTCTCAAGGTCGTCGCTGTTAAGGTAGTTTTCAAGCTTGTTTCTGTATCCATTCCAGTTGTAGCATCATTAGAGAGATTTAAATTAAATTCATCTCGTCTTTGATGGTCAGACATGGAAACTCCTAAAGCTACGTTCCAATTACTTATTTAATTTGACGAACCGAAATGAGACAAACGAAACTCTAGGGGTTTCTAGAACCAAGTTAATCAACGTACCTCGACAACAAGACGTAACTGACGATAGGGTTCGATTTGGACTGAAGAAGATAAATTCTAGAGTCTCGGCTACGAGGTGGTCCCTGCAGTGAAAAGAGGAGACTAAAGTTGCTTTCAGCATTGTGGATTCTCCCACGGAATCTAGGATTGACCCCCTGATAGATGGAGTTACCCACCTTACCTTCTAAATCCTAGAGTCTCGGCTACAAGGTGGTCCCTGCAGTGTAAAGAGGAGACTAAAGTTATTTTCCGCATCGTGTTTTCTCCCACGGAATCTAAGATTGATAGATAAGATTGATTGATGGAGTTCACCAACTCTTTTATAAAGCCACTATGGGTTTTAAGAAATCTCAGCAAAAGCTTCGTAGAAGGCACTTTGGATGTGATGCGGATTCGTAAAACCCTGTAATATCTTAGCATTATCCAGGGCCTTTTAATTGTAGTCGAATATGACATCAAAAAATATTGGACAGAGTCAAGACAGATAAGATCGACCCTACGACTTTATTTGTCTACTGTTAGTTAGACGAATACTGAAGGCACGAAGACAAAGTAGGTTCCACGATACTCCCTATTTTACAGTATATCAGCCAGCTCCTGCCTGCCTTATCTAGTCGGTCTAAAAGGTTTGCAGGCTATGGCAGTCGCCTGACCAGCCGCTCTGTGTGTGGCTTCGCCAATACTCGTTTTACCGGTCATAGCAACCTACTCCGCATGTCCTGAAATCGTTGCAGCAGCCTCGGTCAGTAGCGCTGCCGTGGCAACGGCTCCAGACATAGCCCCTGTATGGGTGGACTTGCATTGTTTCTCATTTTACTTGTTACGGCTTGTCCATCCGGACAGGTTAGGCCACGATGCTCAACTAGATTTATGGACTGGTAACTGCCAGGCCAAGATGGTCAGCTGGATGTGTGTCCCGGTTTTTACTAGAATCTTTCCCTGAAGTGACTGTTTTCTAAAGACGAACAGCTTATCCATCAAGTAGGATGCAATTTTAAGGAAAAAAGTAGCAGCTTCTGCAATGGCTTTAAAGTAGGTGGGGTCTACTCTTTATTTTATTATTTATTCATAGGACGTACTCAACCAACGATGATTAGAGTTTAATTCAAAAACTGGTAGACATTTTTTTTAAGGTCCTTATCACACAAAAAACATTGCATTTGAGGCCCCGTCAAATTTAGTATTTTAAAAAGTGCCCACATAACCTCACTTTACTCTGATATGCAATAAATGGCAGTTATAGTTAAAAGAATAATGCAAATTTTGTAAATAACCAATTTTAATGTTTCTACAGAGTTTCTGGGCCTGTCCACCGAACCTGCTTGAAGATGGCTTCATAACGAACCACCACTTTATGCGCCAGGAGAAGCTGGGCTGCAACTCGGCCAGTCCGTCGCGCTCACCACCGCCACCGCATGTCAATCGCTTTGATTTTCTGTAAGTACAGTATATTGCAATGTAATCTAAATGTAGCCACACAAAAAAAGTGACCTATCGTTTTTTTCTTTCTATAAATCCCCTAAAAAGGGGAAATAACTGGTGATTTAGTATTATAATGAAAATTTACACACGAATTTATTTCTCATTTCACATTCACAAGCAGCGCGTTGAACGTTGCAATGCCCATCAAAATGGAGGCCGACCCGAACGGCAACAATCAGCACTCGGTCACGAATCTCATCAAGCGCGAAATCACCACAGACACGCTCGACTGCGACCAGGACTACGATCATCATTCGGATCAGCGGGCCATCGCAGAGGACCTGTCCATGCCAGACCCTCATGCCTCTGAGGCACAGCAGCACATGATGGAGTCTTAGTACAGAGACCTGTGGTCGATAGCCGTCGAACGGCAGCGACCATCTCGATCGGGTGCCCATGCAGCAGCACCATCACCAGCACCGCCACCGCTGCCACACTGAATTGACACCAGGTGCACCAAAACACAAACCATCGTGATACACAAAGCCCTTAAAATAAACCCCAAACACTCCATTTACGCCCTAGCGCGTAACGTAACGTTATGCCATGCCAATAAGGCATGTGTAAATAAATGCCAGAGTGTTTTTTCGATTAAATAATTTATTCTTCAATACTTAACATATAAAATATGTTTTATCATTTATTCCGTGGCAAATTTTAAAGTTAATCATTAGTTATTCGTCACGGGCAACCCTATTTTTGTACTTCATCCGCAGCTAGACGCTCGCATGCACTCTCGTTTTTACGTCCTCCCCACCCTTGCCGAAAATTTCTCATAAGCCATCATTATATATTATTGTAATTTAATTCTTAAAGCTAATATGTAATCATTAAACCAAAACTGTGTACTCTCTACTCTACTAAAAAAAAAACTAGTAAAAAAAAACGCAAAATCATAGTGCAGTGACACATACGAACTGACAAGTGACAATTGATACGGAGCGCCATCTGTGCACGCGCGCAAATACACATTTGAATGAACTTGAATGGAAGTGCCGGTAGTGTTTTTGAGAAGCAATACACAGATAACAAGTAATAAACGGAGAAAATGTGTAGATATTTTTAGTCATTAAGTACACACTCTAACTCTCTCACATACACACACATAAACACATACACACTTTAACACACACACACACAAACACACTACGATTATGTAGACTATAAAGTTATGTAAACATAAAGTAACAACAACAAAATATCTGAGGGTAACATTTCATATCAAAAAGCGAAAAGTTTAAATTTAAAATTTAAGAGAAAACCGATCTTCTTAAAATTCATCTTAGACACACACACACACACACACACATACTCACACTCATTATACACTAATACACAAATAACATTATTATTATGTTTACAAACTTACATACACAGAGAGACACTCTCTCAGAAACACCGACACACACACACACACACACACACACACACACACACACAAAAACACATCTATTTATATACAAGCGCAAGATTTAATAATAAATATAACAACAACAAACACATCTGAATTCTAAAAACAAATGTGACGCTGTTCCAATAAAAAATATAGTAACACAATTCACGCCAAAACAACTAAATGTAATGTCAATACATACTGAGTCATTAATTTGCTTTCGTCAAAAAAAACTTTTCGTCGAAAAAATGTATATAGGTTAGTTGTTTGTTGTTTGTGTTTTCGTTAAAATCACTACGCGAAACGGATTTTGTTGGTACTAAACGTATTTTTCTGGAGCAAAATATGTATTTGACGAAAGTTTTTTTAACGAACAATTTTGTTGGCGTAAATTATTTCGACGAAGCATTTTTTGACGCATAAATATTTAAACGAACACTTTTTAACGAATCATTTTTTGACGAGAAAGTATTTCGACGCAGCATTTTTTGACGAAAAAATATTTTAACGAAAACTTTTTACGCACATTCAACGAAAAAGAATATCGACGAAAGGTTTTTCTGACGAAACATTTTTGGACAAAAAGTATTTTGACGACACATTTTTGGACGACACATTTTTGGACGACACATTTTTTTGACGACACATTTTTTGACGAAAAAATATTTAAACGAAAACTTTTTTTTAAGAAGCATTTTACAACGAAAAAACTATATCGACGAAAAGTTTTTCTGACGAAACATATTTAGACAAAATGTCTTGGACCCTCAGCACACAGAAACTAACTCAAACTCACTTTTCCAGACATACAAAAACACACACAGACACAGACAGAAAAAATGTAAACTCCAAATATACCCACCCATTCACCCCTTCCACCCAATGTCCACACGAATAGCGCAACGAAAATTCTGTACAAAATACTATAAACTGTCATATGAAATTCACTAACACAAAAAACACACACACACACACACTTACTCACATCTGTCACTCCATCACAAACACACACACACACACAACAGTATAGATAATAAAACAAAACATTAAAAAATAAATCTGCCAGGCCTGTTTTATTTAAAAATATATATATATAGATAAAAAATACTATATATTGAAGATTTGCGAAAAAACGATTCCAGAAGAACCACATTATACCCAAACCCATGAGAACGGTCAACACAAATATGGCGTCCTGGTAAGTATTTTTAGATTTAAATAATGTATAAATGTTGTGAGAGTCCAGTTGCAAAGACAGAGTTGTGATAATAAATTAAAGACATTTTATTTTAAAGAAACTTTTGGAATGCACAGTATAAAAAAAGAGTTTTTTTTTAGGTTAATAGGTATTTATTTATCTGTCAAACATTTTCATGGTCCGCTAACGTTCCGTGATCCGTGACAGTCCGCGACCGCAAGTGCAGTACGTATATTTTTACGTTCGTTTGATGTACTACCAATCCCGGGCGAACATACAAGAACGTTTATGTAGGGCGGTTTTCTTCACTTGGATGCCAAATCACTAGAATGGTGCTAAATCTAGAATAGTGCCAAATGCTAAAGTCAATGCTAAACGCAATACCGAAAAATCTGTTTGTTAACTGTCTTAGAATTGTTATTTTATTGTTTTGGCACAACCATTGTGCCCAACGGATTTTTTTTTTTTGTGCTAGCTCTATGGAAACTGTTCTTTTCCAAGTTTCCTTCGGTCGACCTCAACCAATATTTGTGCCACCATCAACTGTCAACAATCTCAACGGGTTGTCCAGTAAGTTGGATGGGATTAGCAATGAAGCATTAAAAAAAACAAACGGATAAAATATATTTTATACCAAATAAAAAAAGATGAGATAGGCATTTTTTATCATTTATTAATGGCTATTCAGTAATAATAATTTGGAAGTCCTAAAGCTAGGTATACACGGTTAGAAGGTCGGCCAATATTGGAAGGTCAGTCAATAGTTGCCAATTATCCATTTTTTCATTTTGAAATAGCTGGTTTTGTAGGGCAAAAAAATAGTCAAAAATTATTATTTGTATCAAAATACAAAAAAAAAAATAATTTAACCGATCTTTTTAAGTGTTTGGAATGCTATTGAATAGAGATTAGTTTTCTAGACATTTTTAGTGTAAATATGGTGAAGCAGTTCTGCTTTTTGATATGTTGTTGTCTAGGTCTGTTTGAAAAATCTAAGTATTCGATTTCGAAATGGGTAAGTAAAAGTAGTTTTCAACGTTTTTTTTATTGTAGGCCAAATATCTAAGTCCCGATCTTTAGTCCTGGTATTGCTTATAATAAATCAACCAGAGGAAGCCGCTGACTTTTAAGGAAAAAATCTACCTGAGCTGACCCGCAACATATTCAATCTAACCTGTGTTGTTGTGGGCCTTCCTTTCCGTGGGTTCCAGACTTCTTTTGTTTACCTAAAAATTTACGAATATATAATCTATCGATTTCGTCGCAGTGTTTGTCACTGGCCGATATCTCGTTTTTTTTATTCCGGCGACGATAGTTCTATACAATACATCCATGCTTAGCATGTATACTGGCACCTTCCTCCCAAAGCAACTAAGTCATTTGAATGTTCAATGCGTTTTATTACGTGATGTCTCCAGTCAAACCCTCGTCGTTCTTCCGCTTTAAAAATCAACGGAATACCCAGGAGCTATAGGATCGTTTCAATGGAAAAATTTGTGAATTGGGACTACTACACTTAAGCATAAAATGACCAATTACCACTTATGATTCGATTACCACTAGGCATACTAGCTAAAGTCTACACATTTATATTTCATTTTATGAAGAAAAGTCTTCCAATTGGTTGGCCATTGGAAGATGTCAGAACTTTGCGGATTTTCTGGTTCCGATCTTCGCACACGGTTTGGATCCCTTCATTTTGGCCACAGCACTAGATTTATCGGAGCCTGTTTGGTCTCCTGATCCTTGCCTCGTCTTGTCGGTGTTGATTCTCGCGTTTCCTTCTCTATAGTCTTTCGGTGGCACTTTTTCATTCGGCTTTCGTCGTCATCGTCAGCTGACTTCTCACGATACTCTTGGTACGGTGACTCAACAAAAGATGGCGCCAATCAACTAATCACGATCAGTTTCTTAACCCTATTCTGCCTTCTGATTTTTATTTTTGCTTGTAAGTGTTGTTTATGTGTTACTTAAAATTAAAACAATTCAATAAAAACATTTTTATAATAATTCCAAGTTAATAGTATTGATTTGGTTACCCTTAACAAACCCGTGAACAAATTACTTGTCCGCGCGATTCGAACACAACAAGGCAATGGGATTATAACCCATTCATATAAAACCACAATTATTATGAGACGACCACAACAACAGCCTTGGATTGGACGGATTAACGGTAACGCGTAACGGACAAAAGCAAACGAAAATGGACAATGATTTGAGATTTGCGACTTGGAACGTGAGGACTCTCCAGGCGCTCTCTGAACGGTTGACGAGAAGTTAACTAAATATAAATTGGATGTTATGGCGTTACAAGAGGTCCGGCGACTAAATAGCGGCATCATAAAATCCCGGAACTTCACGTTGTTTTACAGTGGTAATTCTGATAAGCACGTGCTAGAGATAGGATTCATGGTGAGTAGGAGGCTCAGGCCGCTTGTCGTTGGATCAAAGGCAGTACACATCGTCGTGTGTGTATGATCCGAATCAAGGGTGTTATGTTTATGATCTGTGTGCATGCTCCCACAGATAAAAAAGGACAGTATCAAGGACGAGTTCTATATGAAACTCGAACTTGGTTATGATGCTGTCCCCAAAGCTGATGTAAAGGTAGTGATAGGCGACTTTAATGCGAAGATTGGAGAATTAGCATTCTACCCAACTATTGACCAGCACAGGTTGCATGAAAGCAGCAACAACAACGGGACCCGGACAATAGACTTTGCATCATCTAACAACCTATCGTGGTGAGCAGCACCTATTTTGCTCCCAGGGACATACACAACGGCACGTGGACATCTCCTGATGGTATGAGATTGTGATTCTGATCATTTTATGGTTGTAAGAAAGCGTGGTAACACGCGGACTAAAAAGTGGAACCTTGAGATGCTGCGCTGTGAGGTAACTTGAAACATTTATGGGGGCAAGCAGCCGATTCGATAAAAGCCATGTGGACGGACGTGAAAGAGAGTATCCAACTAGAAGCACAAGATGCAGTTGGAAGACTTCCACGAACGAGATGCTGGGTCATTAAAAAATATGTGTAAATGGGCTCTAAAATTGACATATTTCTGAAAATTAACATATTGGTGGCGATGTTACTTTTAACTACCTTTTTGAGCTAGCAAAATTCTGTTGATAAGTATAATCATTTTCTGTTAGTTTATTGGTGCTTTAAATTCTACCATAGACTTAAATAATATAACAACAATTATTAATAAGGTTGTAACTTATAAAAAGTTCTCTTTATGTATTTTTTTTTTGAATCTGTGTAGATCCGTGTAAGATGGTTTGCTGATGAATCTATGTTCCTTCTTCTTTTCTGGCCTATGACCCATTGTAGGTCTGGGCCTCGCGTAACAACGCTCTTCAAACTACTTGTCCAAGCGTCCGCAAATCCAACGCAATTGTGTCCATCCACCTCGCCTTGGGCCTACCAGCGCACCTTCGACCAAGGGGTAACTGTTTAATAACTTTGTAGGCACACTGCGCTCCTCCATCCGCAGTACATGACCCAGCCATCGCAGTCTATTGACTTTGATGAAGTGAGCCATAGAGATGTGATTGAACCGACTGCGCCAACGGTCATCGTCACAAACGGGTCCGAAAATAGTGCGCAGTACTTTTCTTTCAAACACACAACAGTTTTGCACATCTATCTGCTGGGTCATGCACCACGGTTCCGAGCCATCCGTAATGGCTGGACGTATCAGTGTCCGGTACAATTTACACTTGAGTCTTCGATGTAGTCTTTTGGAACGAAGGAGTTTCTGCAGACTAAACACTGGTTACTAAGTGAAATCCTTCGTTTAACATCAACTCCTATGTTGTTGTCACCATATGGATCTGTGACCCAAGTTACACAAAATGGTCCAACACCTCCACACGTTTGTCTCACAGCGTTAAATGGCTCAGATCTTATTGTCCGATGAAGGAACAGACATGTTTTTTTTATGCTTAATACTCTCACTTTAGACCGAACATTTGATGTATAGCATCAGTTTTGTCAGTGAGATAATTTTCATTAGAAATCCAAACTCAATGCTCATCCACAACTTATAAATGGTGAGTGGTAACGTTGAACTCTCAGACTTTATACAGAATCTGCCTTATGTTAAAAACGTGATCTGTTGATGATCGGTCCCTACGGAATCCACATGTTTTCCTCCGCATAGGGCAGAAGGCGTTTATACAAAACATTGGAATAACATTTGTGTGCCATGTTTAGTTGAGTTATACCTTTTTGGCAAATCATTTTAAACACCCGTTTTAACGTTATAATATTTTATTTATTGTCAGTGTTACTTCGAGCGGTTGCTTGAAGTTGCTTGAAGTTTTAATCTCGGAACCGGACGCGAATATTTCTTCCCGATCTCGTTGTGTACGTGACTGGTGTTGTTCATCCGGTTTGATCACCGGGGGTTTCTTGTCCTGTCCTTTCTGGGTTAGTGCCTCGTCTGTCTGGAAGGCCGGCTTCA
>JAAAKO020039753.1:0-12294 GCA_010015015.2 Bolitophila cinerea
CGCACAAACTGAGGATATAAGCGGGTGCGCAGCAGGGCAAAGTTCAGTTTACAGGATAAGGACCGACTGTTCGAGGGAGATGTCCCCAGCTACTACCACCGGAGATAATGACTTGGACCACGGAGACTGGCACAGTCTACAACACAGGAGTATAAGGTGTTCTCCTTAGTTTTTAGGTTGAAATGTGAAAATAGGGTTCCACTTATTGAGAGTAACCGCAAAACTGGGTTTATTAGGACACTTGTTTGTCTGAAAAGCGATATGGCAATGTACCAATATCAGGTCCTGGAAAAAAAACACTGAAGTATATTGCCACCTACAGGTTAAGCCAGAACCACCTTGAAATGTTGTTTGGAGTGACTCGGTCGTGTAGAGGTTTCAACAACAACCCATCAGCCATTCAATTTTAAGCAGCGTATAAACAAATAATAATAAAAAAATTAAATGAATGCTGTAGACAGTGGAAATTGTGTGTATCTGGAAGATATTACAATTCTGAATATTTTTAATACCAGATTGGATTCTTCTAAATATCAGAAAAAGGAGATATTTTAGAAGAAAATGAAGAAATAGATCATTTAAAATAAGACCTTACCGATAAAAACATATTTTAGCTTATGATGGAGCACTAAGTGACTTTAGTATTTATATTTTAAAATATATAGCCGGTTTTGTGTAGAGGTCTATTTTAATACATCGAAGATACCTTCTCGGATATAATTAAACCAAAACAAAGAGATTGTCTGAATGATGGGTTGAAATATTGGTGATAAGCAAACTATACCTTGTAAAAATTTCCCAAAATCTCTTTTCTCTCGTCTTTTCTTTGTGTTTTTGTTTAATAAAATCAGTATTAACACATACAAAAATAATTAAATAAATTTCTTCATTGCTCTTTCAATTGCTATTTAAAAAAATATTAAATAAATGAATTTATGAGAACCATTTAAAACAAATGAGGACCAAAATTAAATTATTGCGTTATTTTGTACTGGTAATGGCGCAAAAAAATAATTCCTCGTAGTAAAAAGGAATATCATATCAATACATTCTTTGGGATAGAAGCATTCATTTTTAAACATCATTATAGTAATATTATTTTTTAAAAGTTTAATGAAAATTTTGGTTTTCAATCAAAAAAAAACACACACAAGTATTCACATATTTGTTGGCACCCATTTATTTAATTTGGTTCTCAATTGTTTTTTTGAACGCAATATTTGGTACTCAAATATTTATTTTATGTCTCAAAAAATATTCACCCTTAATTTAATAAAGTAGAATTTCTTTTAAAACTAATACATTTAGATACAATTTTTCGGGGTTTGTTGGGTCAACCTTATTAAAACGTATCCCGGAGTTTGTCAAGAAATATGTTAGATTTCCTGAGGTCAATTGAATCTAAACAAAGGGTAGAGAGTATAATGGTAACAGTCATATGCCTACGCGTTTCCCATCTCCTTGAGGAGGTCCTCTTCATAATGTCTATTCATATAGGCCACTCTATTGTCTTTTTCATATACTTAACATATATATATACCGTTTTTAAAAACAATGTCAACTTCTGTATACAGCCAAATCATCGTCTGTATCTATACATATCTAAAGCTCGCACGCAATACAAAAACAACTCAATTACCTTCCTAAAAAGTGCCGTCCTCCGCAAATAAAATGCCAATTCTTTCCTTCTGCAAAATGTTGCCTTTCTCATATAAAACGCTGTTCTTTTCATAATCTAATCTTGTCATCGCTCACTTAACGTGAAATTACGCTTTCATTTTTTTGTGTGTGTTCTGTTGTGGCGTGGGAGAATACATATTTTTGTGCTGGCTTGCAGTTTCTATGGTGCGCACCCCCAGAACAGCGTCTTTTGTCAAAGACAAACGTCAAGTGTATACTGTATGAGTGTGTGTGTGTGTGAGTGGGTGGATGTGCGAGTGTGCGTGCATGTATATATGCTCACAAATACATATACATAATATATAACACAAGATGTAAGGATGTATATAATATGTATACGGAAAGGTTTATACTTTCTTTCTTCTTATGGGTCATACGCGTAGAAATGAAAAGGTATTATCATAATGTGTATAATCAAGTTGATCCAAAGTGCGCGGCAAAGAAAAGATGAAGAAAAAAACGTATTTCTAAGCTGTTTGCGTAATTTGAGGGTGACTTTGTTATTCCCCTCTGGCTACAACGCAGCGTTGAGGGAGCTTTTGAAGTCACGAATACGAACTGGTATAAACACACACATTTGCACGTACTATATATATATATGTATACAAAAATAAATACATTGTATGCCAATTAATTACTTGGCGCTATAGTTGTCAGTCGTATTTCAATCATGTATTTTTTGTGGCTCAGTCTTATGGACTTGTATAAATAAAACGTTGCGGCAACATTGTACGTTATTTTGTGTTTTTTTTTTTCAATTATAATTAGAAAATTTAAAAGTTACCAGAATACTAATACAGCAAAATTATATAATGCTAAATAAGTCAGTCATATATAAATATATACTCTTAAATTTTATACACAATATCCAAAATGTATACGAATTAATAACCGGTAAAAGTACACAAGAAATAAATTATAAAGGGTGTGCCAAAAAGAGTGGCCGATTTAATTTAAAGAAAAAACACATATTTTTTTGAGCGAGTGGTGATATTTTTTTTGCGTTACCATTACTATTTTCACGACGAAATTTTCGATTCCGTATTGGCAGATTTGCGGCTCTATCTTACCGATGACGCATTGTATTGCAGCATTCAGCTTCTCAGGAATTGTTTGTGGTTTATTCGCATAGACCTGAGATTTAACAAAACCACAGAGAAAGAAGTAATAAGGAGTTAAATTCCAAGATCTAGGTGACCAGCTGACATCGGAATTTCGGTAGATGATTCGGTCCGGAAATTGTTCTTCCAAAAAATGGATTGTTGCATGCGCGGTGTGGCAGGTCGCACCGTCCTGCTGGAACCACATGTCGTCCAGGTCCTGTCCTTGCAAAAAACTGACCAATCACACCGCCTGCCCGAAATCCGCACCTGGGTCAGCTGAACCTTGTAAGGATGAAAGGCGAAGGTCTTTCGTAAGAATTTGCTGCATGGTGCTCCTCTAAAGTTGGAGTTGTTGTGATCGATGCCGAATTTATCGATTCCCGGTTTTTTCGGCGTCACTCTCGTTTACAGCAGCGATGTTTTCGAGAGACCAGTAGTGGAAGTCTGTAAAAACAATCGAGTCGAATCGAGTCAAATCGAGTGAGTTTTCTTACGCCCGTAAATTTTTACACATGCAATTGATATTTTGGACTGGCGTAAGACAACTCACTCGATTCGACTCGATAGCTCTATCAGACTTCGACTACTGGAATGGCAAAAGTACGTGCATAAGTCCGCAAAAGTCTGCACTGTCCGCCGTTACGCAGAACTTTCCGGGAACGTACGCATTTTGTTTGACGGGCGAGTACCTCGGACTTTTTGTTGCAACTACATCTTAATACTTTTTCATTCTTAGTGTCGAATGTCAATCCATTTGTAGCAGCTCACTGACAACTGACAGTTGTCATGTACCCTCCGGCTGCTGCGATTATCTTGAACGCGTGGAATTGCGCTAAATTGGCGAAATCCACATCCGCCAGAGGTGCTGTTTTTTGTGTAAAAATTGACGTTAGCTGAGTGATTTGTTTGATTGTATGCGTGCGATTTGTATAGGACGATCACGTCAATATCATGGTGTTGACATCATGGACGGATTTCACAAAAGCGGAAATAGGAAGCAGACACAAACGTTGTTGTTATACGACACTTCACTTCTTAAGCACGATCTCATCCGTTCACACATATCAAATGTATTCTTCAAATAGCCAAATAAAGTTTAAGTTAAATAAATTAAAATTGTTTCACTTGCTTTCCTGCATTCGCACAAGTGGTGACACCGAAATCAAATAATATTGCAACCAAGGCAAACCATATGATTGCTAAATTTAGTGGAAAAAAGCAGTGTTAAAATTTTACAATGCTGAGGATGACCAATCACAATCAGAAAAGCAATTCCAAATACCTTATCATCTATAATAAACCAGGTTAGTGATGTGGTATTAAGACCGCCAGCTAAAGAGAAGTACGAAACGCTCTAAAATTAATTGCAAGAACGTTTCGCTGAATCAGAATAAAGACGATTCAAGAAACTTTTCGGCGTGAGATGAGAGAACGCGCAGGTAAAACTTTTGGAGCAGATTTGCTCAAAATTATTTGGTTAAAGCTTTTGCAGCCACAGATACAAGCGATAACTCGTTTAATAGATATACGACAAAATACACGAGGTCATTGACACACGCGAAGTGCATACAACATCCGTCTACGCAGTCGAACAAGATGACGTCAAAATCCACAAAAATCGACTTAAAAAAGTTTTGCGCACTTTATTCCACATATAGAATGGTACTCGCAGTCGATCTCAAGAACAGTGTACCATGAACGCTAAGCCATTCGTAGTCGACGAAGATCATCATCTCGTCCAAACCATGACCAGTACTGGTATCATCACCGTTTTGGTAAGGATTATACATGCAAGTAGCGATGAGCGACACGGGCCATAGGAATACTCGCCTAATCATCTACTACAAAAAATGCTATGAGCTATATGTAAATAAACGTGTGTGTGTTTCGGTTACGTTCGCAAATGTAGAGATGTATAGTCGAATCCATCGGAGAGCGATCTTCAGCGGCAATTCGGCCACACACAAATACAATACAAACACGTGGTTGCGACACGACTCCGGTCAAGACCCTTTAAACGAAGTTTTATTACAATCCCACAAGTCATTTGCCAAAAAGCCTTATGGTTATATTTATGAAGGAAGTCTATATTTAAAAAAGTGTTTTGAATAGAACACCCTAAAATGAAGTTTGCCCAATCACACGCAAATGGAAAAACGGTAATTCACCAGGCCGATTACTTGATTACACACGAGCTGCTACTAAACCGTGTAATCGTGTCATAAAATCTCGTGCTCCAGCTTAATATTTCTATAAAAGATTTTCAAAGATATTTTACTAGATAAATTTTATACCGACACTATAGTATATGTATAATGATCCGATTTGTCTGAATTCAAATGAATTTTATAATTATGTACTAATCGTTATAAAATAGGGGTACAAAATATAAAAAAAATCTCGAACGAACATATTTCGTCGCGAATAATTCTGTGGTTATATATTACATATTATTATAACAATCGTTAGTAGGGCACTTATATATAAACTATTTATCGTATTTCTTTTTCCAAAATTGGATCTTTTCGCAAAAGATTATAGTGGTTTTTTGTTTGAAACAATAAAAACAATTTTAATACATTTTTAAAAAAAAAACAAATTTTATGCCAATTTGGCTTTTGGCGATATGACAAAAAAATATATTTTTTTGCGAAAAGTCCTTAAACAGATTTTAAGAAAAATCGAATGACGAAAAGTTATGATGGGATTCTGATTCTGATTCTGCCATTATTTGTTAGTCAAAAGCGAAAAACTTCACTTGCCATTTTGATTGTAACTGTTATCGTAACTATGCGGCATCATGTCTCCCTGAATTTGTGACATATCAGAACCATGCATAATGTCCTCGTCGTTATATTCCCGATTTATATGATTATCCCGTGATTCGGGAGAATGTTCTATAATAAAATAAAAATATAAATAAAATTATAAGTATCAGTTCAATCTCTGATGCAATGTATAAATTATAAATACATTTCTATAGTTTAATTACTCACCCACAACATTTAGTCGCACCGAGTAGCTCTTGATGGGCTGCGTGGATATCTGGCACTCGTACATGCCGGCATCTCTTTTCTGTGCCCATTTAATCTGCATTGTCCACTCATTGATGTCCCTGTGAAATGTGGTCTGGAACCTCTGGTCCGTTGTGTACGTGTATGTTCCAACGGTAAGTATGTGTATGTCCCGATGTCGTATCCAGGATAACTGCATTTAAGGAATAATTTAAGAGAAATGATAATGTCAAATATATTATATATCTTAAAGGTAAATATCTTTTTCCCGGAATCCAATAATTCGATCTGACTTCTGACAGATTCTTGTTCAGATGCAAATACAAATAATTTGAATTTATTTGATTTGTCCGAACAAAACCAATATATACGATTACTAAAACCACGTTTCAAAGACCCACTAGTACAAAGGATTACATTTTCGAAATACTAGGCTTCGGTCACAAAGATCTTTTGCCATATAGGAATTCATAAAACATATATTATTATTTATTGTGCTAAGCCTATATTCAATGCGACAAATGCCCTGCATTCCTGCGTATTTATATGCTCGTGTACCTTTGCATACAAATGAGGGTTTGTATAATATTTAATTAAAATGGTGGTGCATTATTTACAATATATATGCGCATGTGAATATGTGAAAATGCGACGAGTATTCGAATTGAAGTTCAATTACGATCGAACGCATTTTATTACCATAATTTTGTGCAGTTAATGAAATTGAAATTACAGGAATTTTGAGTGAATATATTGTTATATTATTATTATTACCAGGATATAACATGAAACCGCCGAGAGGCACTATATGTAAATAATCACAAGTATCACATTCCTCAAAATTAAAATTACTATATATTTATGTGTATAATATTATGCATAGTGCATTTGTGCATGGGATGCCCGTAGGACTCGTATTCAAATAAACTCTCTTCCCAAAACATTATTAATTATACCATAAACTTAGTCTGGACTTAAATATTGTTCGTAAAGTATTACAATGTAATACAGTTTGCAATTATTATAGTACTATCGGTATTATGTATATATGTATTATATATAATCGTATAGTAAATGTATGTACGTACCGTTTTATTGCCCAAGTTCCTTACACGGCAGCTTAGATATGCAGATTTGCCAACCAGAGCGGTTACGTGGTTTGGTACGCTTATATCAAAGTAGGGCTCCGTCCATTTTGGATTCATAATCACATTCAGCAGGGGACTGGTGGTGCTGCTGCTTGAGTCCGTGAATGTGTTGTATCCGTCTCGAAGCTTTTGAAAGCTACTCGTATATCCTGTGGAGTACCATGAGCATTGGTGAGAAATATACGTTATTTATATATATATATACATATACGAATATGACTATAGGAATTACATATCCACAAATACATAACAAGACGCAGGTATGCAAGAATTAAAATATATAATATGTATTTGAATATATATTTAACAGGGTGGATTGTTTTGAAGGAGATGAGTGCATTCTACTTAATTTATAAACGTGGCATATAGATAAGCATACCTGCATACATCAAAAGGTTATAAATAAAAAAATATAATAAAATATAATTATTTTTAATTCGCAACCGCACATAAACAATGGAATGAAGTCGAGATATATATAAAATTACATATTGTTATAAAATTACGTATAAATATTATTATTTATGAATGACACATAATTGTGTAAGGAAGGAATTCATAAATTCTTAAATATGCAAAAAATATACAGAATATATAAACTAAATTGTATCCATCTCCAACAATCCATATGCTACATCCACAATGATAACCTGGCGGGACAGTTTTCCTTTAAGAAGATGTTTAGCCATCACTGTGGTGAAAAATATAATTCCACCCGTCAATGTAGTGCGCAGGCTAAGTTCCGAAACTACAAGTAGCGGCTACCATTATAGCTATTTACTTGAGGTACCTAGAGACAGTTATAGAATCCATAATCCATGTTTACCACTAATCAAGATGACTGTCATCAAGAGTGCTGTGCCGTTGAGTAGAGTTGATGCGTACCACACTCCCATAGAAATTATGTTTAATAAGAGTGTGAATTGCATATCAAGACCCAGGCAAATTTTGAATCGTTAAGCACTTTTAATTGGTCATCCGTGTGGTCTAGTTGGAGCTTGTAGTTGACATATTTTATGACATTTTATCTCGTTGCT
Organism: Bolitophila cinerea; assembly: GCA_010015015.2. Classification (NCBI taxonomy): domain Eukaryota; kingdom Metazoa; phylum Arthropoda; class Insecta; order Diptera; family Mycetophilidae; genus Bolitophila; species Bolitophila cinerea. The sequence goes on from JAAAKO020039753.1 coordinate 7,983, forward strand.
TTAATCAGTTTATCACTAAAAAAATGTCAATCAACTAAGAAGAGTAATTGCAATAAATCAGCAGCTACGCGAAATTGGTGTCCATTCTTCTATGTTGAAGTGGGTACAATTATATTTATGCAGACGAACACAATATGTTAAGATTGATAATTGGAAATTGCAATCGAAATTGTTCACGGTTAAACCAAGTGTACAACAAGGTATCAACCTTGGGCCACTTTCTTTTAATTTGTTTATTAATGATGAATACTCGAAATGTTAATTGTATGCGGATGACTCGAAAATATTCGCACAAGTTGAAATGAGTCTGATTCTGAAAACTTACAACGGCACTTGGATTCACTCTCTGCATGGTGCGAGTGGATAGGTCTCTTTTCAAATATCAGTAAATGTAAATGCATGACTTTTCATCGAATGAAAAAATAATTTGATTACTGTACAGCATCTCGTTAGCAAGAGTGTCTGAAATCCGTCATTTATTTGTTCTCTTTGATGAAAAGTTATCAATTAGCAAACATGTCAACCTAACAATTTCAATTCCATGCTCGGTTTTATGAAGAGAATCTGCACTGATTTCGTTAACTTAAAAGCACTAAAAAGCGTGTATTGTGCTCATGCAATTTAGAATACGGATCAGTTGTATGGAATCCACGTTACGCAGTTCATGCTAATAGATTGGAATCTATACAGAAGAAATTCATTCAGATCGATTCCTCTGCCCTGATTGTTGGATACATCATACAAGTATTATCTTTTTCTGCACTACGAGCCATGCGAGGAAGGTGTTGATGTCATATTAAGTGTTTCGATAGTTGTCCTTGGTTTGTTTTTAAATCTTAGGTATTTTATTTTTATATAATTGTTTTATATAATTGTTTGGTATGGTATGGTATTTTGTTTTTTCATAGATATGTGCTTTTGGTTTAATAAAGTTAGCCTCAGCTGTTGACGTAAAAAAAAATAAAAAAAAAAATAATAATAATAAAAAAATAATAAAAAAAAAAATGTTGATGCTGTTAGTCGACAATCAGCATGGACAATTCGACTGGTCTTACATAGAGATTGAGTTGCAACTGTATTTCTAGGCATGGTTGAGGAGGTGGTCGTAACAGCCCAGCTATCAATTTTGGTTAAATTTACTTCAACACGACTTCAACTATTTATGATAAATTTACCTAACAAGTAAATAATCGGTTAAAGTTTACCGGCAAATTTCTTTAACTGGAGATAATAAATTGGTGGTTGACAGTTTATCTCGTTTATTTTATTTTACTTGTAAGGTTAATCAGCCTATTTAGTAGATTCTATAGTTATTGATATACTTCTTGTTACAGTCGATAAAAATTTCAATTTTATATTCAGACATACACATTTCTTGTTTTTTATATGTAAAATGCTAACAATAAAATGAAGTTTTTGTTATAAATCATAACGATTGATAAATAAAAATGTACTGAATAAGGCCGATAAGCCTAGTTGCGGAGGTGGGACAAAATTCACATGCTAAGCCGGAAAATAAAAAAAACGTTTTTTGATCCCAAATTGTGTTTAAACACGGATCTAGGTTTAAACACATTAAAAATTCGTAAAACTTGAAATTAAGTAAATCGCCACGTGAATTGCTAGCTGAGAGCTCGAGTTTTAACGAGACAGTTTGCACCACGTGCATGACTATGGTTTGTAACGGCTGATGAGCTACAGAGCATGCCCTTGAACGTAAATTCGTCTAAAACAATTCGTTTAAAACAATTCGTCTAAAACAATTCGTCTAAAACAATTCGTCTAAAACAATTCTTTTAAAATCAATTTGTCTAAAAAACAATTCGTCCAATATAAATTCGTCTACTCACATTTCATCTACAATAAATTTGTCTAATATCAATTTTAAGAAGGTATGATTACTGTGTCACTCCAATTTGACAATATACTGTGAGAGATAGTATTTGTGGAAAAAATAGATTATATTTTTTATACTGTATTTCATTTTTAAACAAACACTTTGCATCGTTATTTATATTGACTATAAATATCAATGCTTCAAACATTATTATTCAGTCTTCATAAAAACTCAAAACAATATTAAATATAAATAATTAAATATTAAATAAATAAATATTTTAATAAAATACAAATATTTAAATAAAAAAATAAAGTTTCTAAATATTCTAAGGCTAAAAATATATAACGGTAATTATGCTATATCACTTATTTGTGGAGATAATCGATGTTAATGTTTACTTTGTGTTTTTTACAGCCTCGCAAAATATGCTTGAAAAAATATAATATGTGTTGTATTTAAAATTATTTAAAATTGGAATTTTTATTTTGATAATATTCCATTTAAAAAAAAGTAATAAATATAATACTAAACGTAATAAAAGATGCGCTTGACAAAGGGGTGCGAAAGGCAGCCATTATTTAAGTGATGCTTAAAAAAATCATCATTCACATCGATTATCTCTTAAAATGAGTGATGTTTTCAAGATTTTTTGTATTTGTTAGATGTAATAAATCGCACGATTGATTTTAGAGGTAATAAAAAATTTATCCTGTGGACGCAGGTCCCAAATCACGTTTATCATTCGCACCAACGAATTAGCAAACAATGACTTTTGCACCGACGAAATAGCAATCAGGGCGATGCAGCAGGCCTTAAGCATTATAATTTGCCGACGGTGTTCTTTCGTTATAAATTGTTAAGCATCTAGTGTGATTGCGGTTATTCCATAGTCACGTTATTTTAGTGTTAATCGGTTTTTATACCAAATGATATTAGACGAATTGATTGAGAAAAAAATATTTTATATTTATTACTTTAAAATGCATTGATTTAGACGATTGTAATTTCGATTAATTCATATAAAAATCAATTTAGCATGTTATACATCAGAAGACCAGTCAAATACTCTTGCCATTTCCGGCTATAATAATATTTTCACGTAGCCCGTCAAATCTAGTCTTTAATCTTTTTATATTTTGCAGATATATATGAACAAGAAAAGTAAAAAAAAAATCCAAACAAAATCTTTAAAATATATATATTTATATTTTTCAATATATTTTTTTCTAAGTCCAGTGCAAGTCAATTTGCTAAGTTTGAGCTGAATAAGATATGTAGAAGTGGCTTAAAAAGTCGAAAAATCTATTGACGGTCATATATTATACCAAGTAAAGTTAAAAGAAAGATTTTAAAAGGTAAAAAGGATATATTCCTTTAATAAAGGAGGATTTGTGTAAAAATAGAAGATCATATAAAAAAGGCAAAAAAAGGTATGGGAGGCCTGTTTTCATCCAAACTTATATTATATTTACATTTTTCTATTCAATGACTAAATAAGTGGTCTGTTTTTAAATTACTTTAAATAACAAGTATATTTTATTAATCATTTCGTCCATCCGAATCATTTGACCCAACGCAGTCTTTAAGTAAAACCTTTAACAAAAATATATATAAAAATAATATATTTTAATGCATTCTTTGGGTCTTTTAGAAAAGGATAGATGTTAGATGGTAGATTAGTTTTCAATATAAATAATATTTTTTTAGTAATTTAATGTTGTTTTTTGCTTAAAGAAAAAATCGTTAAAAAACAACACCTTCTTAATGCTTGATTTCCACCTAGACATTTTGTGGCCATTTGAATGTCCAAGCCTAATGCACACAAAAAATGTATGCACGAAGAAACACTAAATTTTTTAAATGTTTCCGAGGTGGCCATTTAAAAATAAAGAACCAACATATGGCCACTTATTTTGGGGTTAGGTACTTTGACATTTAGTATATTATGCGAAAAAAAATATTTGAGTGCTGGCACCTAGTGGCCAATTGGTCATTTGGACCATTTAATAATGACCACTTGGCTACTAAGTGGAAATCCAGCATATTTTTTTTCGAATTTCTCATAACCTAAAAAATGATTAAAAAAATTGATTTTAACCAATTTTCAAATTGATTGAAAAGAACATTAGAAGAAGAACTTTGACTTAAGTGCTAAAATAAGCTTAAATTAAATATGGCCAAAACAAACATTCTGTGATATAATCCTCTTATAAAAAGCTGCTTTTTGATTTTAAACAAAAACCTTTAACAACCCGTAAATGGATTTTGTAAGAATGCACCTTTTCTAATCAGTTTTGAATATCATCAATTTGTTTAACACTCAGAAGCTGACTATTTGATTATAACATTTGCATTTGATTCCAAAAGCAATGATTATATAAAAAAGATTTGACGAAAATGTATAAGGACGGGGTCTGGATGCATTCCTATACAACTTTTTAAATATGTTTTTAATAATAAAATAAAGTATTT